>VWZY01007177.1:0-25170 GCA_013399075.1 Chloroceryle aenea
CGGCGGAACCCGGCAGAGCTCGGGGTCTAAACCTAAATTGTCAGGAAGGCACAAAGAGTCAGATGAGGTTTGAGCTCTATTTGTAATTAAAATACATCTGTTTCAAATCATGATAGATTTTTAATTCTGCTCTGTGCTCCTCTATCAGAATAAATTTTTTTGTCTAGTTTCAAAAGCACTCCAGTTACAACAGTGGTCAGGCAGTGCTGATAGATGGCTCCTGGAGTATCTATTACAGGGCATCTGTCACACATAATCCTGGGCTGTTTCTCGCTGCTGTTGCTTTAAAGACGACAGACATGCTTTCCTTCAGAAAGGTTATCTATTTATATCCCCTAGACAAAGCTTCTTTCACTGCTCTGTAGAAGCTTTATCCAAACAGGAAGGAGGCCTGTGTAATCTGAAGGATGCTATCCCCACTGAAGTGATTGATATATGCAGGCAAATCTGCCTGGGAAGGCATGGGGAACAATGCTGAAGTTAGGGGCTGATCTATAAATATTGGTTCCAGTTAAATTAGCCAAGCAGATTTTAGCTGGAAATACATTCACTTTGTCAGAAATAATGCATGAAATGTTGCAGCTATATACTTTATGGTTTATAAATACATTTTAATAAATTAGCACTAAGATAGAAAATTCACTGGGGTCCTGCCAGGTGCTGTCCTGGGCACTACGGTAAAGCCACTTTACAGTACGTCCTGGCTTTCAGACGGGTCTTAAGCTAGCTAGCACAAACTTGTTTCTGATATCTTTCCCTCTACAGTTCTAGCAGAAAAAATCATGCTCCCCAAGGGGAAAAAGAAACCAAACCAAACAAACAAAAACAAAACAAGCAAACAAACAAAAAAATACAAACAAAAACCACAAAAACCACAAACCCACAAACAAACAAACAAAAACCCAAAAAACCAACACACAACCAAAAAACCCAAATCTTCTGATACCATCAGAATTCCTGTCAGTGACTTCAAAAAGGGCAGGACTTTGCAGTGATCTAAGGGCATAAATATAAACACTGAGCAAAAATTTTGGGTCATCTCTTTTGCACCCATGTCTGGTCTTTCCAAGGCTCATCTATCAGAAAGAGCAGTCTTACAAATTAATCTAAATGCACTTGTCTGAGTGGTTTCAACTCAGTGAAGTGAAACTCTGCCTGGTGAAACAGGCTCGCTATTACTTTAACCCTTCCTAAAATTACTATCTTATGGCACAGTTTCGCTGCAAGACACTTATTCTTTATAAAGATTTGGCAAATGAGAACCTGGCTAGGTGTTAAAGCAGAGGGATAACTTCATTAATTCACTGCAGGGAATGGTGCAGAGGAGACCTTCATAGCTTATGCTTTAAGCCCAACAGTAATAACACCGAACAGTCTCAGCTTGACCATTTAAAAAGCATTATTAAAAAAAAGTAAATCACAATGGCCTGTAAAGACTCAATGAATGTTCTCATTGTTTTCCCCTGAATCGGGATACATCTGAGTTGTTAAAGATACGCTATTAATGCCTTAAACTAACATATGTTCACTCATCTAATTATTTCTCCTTCTTTCCTTGAGTAGCATAAGGTGCAGTTACACAATAGGTTTAAGGAATATTGAAGATATTGCTTAGAGCTAAGGCAGCAGCGCACTATTTCCTTCTCATAGGGGCAAACTGCAAAAGATAACATTGATGATCAAGTAATGTTTTCTGCGGAGCGGTTTTATAATTCAGCCACAGAAACACTCTTCCACATGCCATTTCCTCTGCAACAAGCCAAAGACCAACAGTAAAAGACAGAAAGCTTTAGAAATCACTGCATTATAGACAGAAAGCAGGAGGTACTGAAAGAATTGCCAAATAAATACTTGCTCTTAAAGCGTGGGTTATTTCACCTAATGTTGAGTTCTTTACTACCTCGTTTCCACATGCACAAATCCTCCGACTGCTTAGAGACCCAGACCTTGAGCTCTCCTCGGCATAGTGCTGCCATTAAAGCCATTCTCTATCATTCAAGTGGGTGTAAGAAGCACTCAGGAGACATTGGAGCTTTAGCGTCTCCTGATCGTGTTGCATTCACAGACACAAAAGCCACACTCTAAGTATTTCCCTCACTATCCCATCTGTTTCAAGCGACTATACAAGCTATGCCAGCTCCACCTCCACAAATGGGCTGTTTCTTATCAGCCCAGCTGCCACAAGATGTTATTGGCTTTTATGCTACTGTTTGTCATTATCTCTCAGACACATCTTCAGAGAGAAACTTGAATCTGCAGATGCTCCCTGCCTCCCAAATCATCTTTGATTGAACAGACCCATAAAATCTGGAACACCTAATGGCCATTACCATAGACTTACTACATCAGTGTGCACCTGAAGAGGAGGAGCTGCTCTCACAGCATTGATGGAGATGCAATGTGCTCACCCACACCTGTGCAGACAGATGAAAAATTAACCCAATACACATCCATGGGAATAGGATTAAAAGATCATATTACAGTGATCAACAACACCCCAAACCTTCTGTTTAGTGTTGTTAGCAATCCAGAATATCGAAGATATAAAATATCTCCTGTGGCTTCTTGGCAGAGACCGCGTCATTGGACCGAGTTTACACAAAGAAGTGTATGTGCAGGGCAAGTGACCGGCCAGGATCAGCTGTTTCCTCTCACTTTCTATCAAGACTTGACAGATCATTAAAAGTTAAGAGGGAAAAAGATTCATTTTATTTGCTTCACTTTGAAGTGAAACAAAGCAAAGAGTCTTACCCTTTTGCTCAAACCAAGGAGGAAAAATTGACCTTTACTCTTCCCAGCTTTTCTATGCTATGCCATAGTTAACAGCAGGGAGGGACCAAATTCTGCACACGTTATTGCCAACAGGGTTTTTTTTGGGCTTTAAAATAGATTCTTCAGTCAGATATTAATTTTTACTGCAAGAAATGATTTAGAGCTACCTGCAGGTCTAAGGCATACAGCTGCATCACTTATGTTGAAGGCACAATTTCAAGGCAATCTTTGCAGCTAGAAAAGCTAAACCTCATGTTTTTAAGTACTTTTTTTATTTTTTCTCGTAAATAAAAACAGAGAGTATGCAAGGCCAAATCCACTTCAGCCCTGCACACCTAAGGCACGGGGTGAGAAAGAGTTAAATATCCATGTAACACCACAGCTGGTGCTGCTCCTGAGAACTGCTATGTTTTGGTGCAATGTATTAGTGTGACATTAAAATCAATGTGTGCTCTGTATACCTGCAGGCAATGCTTCGTCCCTGGTAAACAAGGCAGGCAGAGTTAGGATGAGAACAATGAGATGGAGTATTCATTAATTTAGTGCCATTGAAAAGGGATCTCATTTAAGATAAGTAGCAATCCCATATAACTTGCCAAGTATACCACAGTGCATTTTCATTCTTCTATTGGAGTCTTAATGTTACAAGAGAATCTGCTGACGAAACCTTTCTAGAAATGTAAAAGCTTTCATGTTACATTTCTCTAGCTTTCTAGGATGTTACCCAGTCATTCTACATCTGCCTTTACTATGTGTCAAAACCCAATCAATGTATTTTTCTCCTACTAAAACCAATGCAAACTTAAGGGAACAATCTACCAGGAACTCTGTATTTCTTTTTGCAGCTACAGGTCTCTTATTAAAACAAAACAAAAAATAAAGAGCGGGGTGGGGGGTGTGTGTGTGTGAAATAACAAAACCTCTAGGGCAAATCCTGGCCTTACAGGACTTTGTGTGCCTCTCTGATAAGTCCAGACACTTGTGCCACTTCACACTTCCTGGGCTGCCCTGGATGGTGGCAGCACAGAAATACCTGTTGCAGCATTAGCTTTTTTGTCTTTCTCGTCTCCAGATCTAACGCTACCTGTTCTTACACTTGGTTTGCAAAGCAAAAACCATAACTCCAGCTCAGCATCTCAGACCACTTCATTTCTGCTCAGAGAATCAAAGTCACTCCCAGAAGCCACACTTTTTCCTTGCTGTGCGTTAATAACATTATGCACTTCACATAGTGAGGTGCCCCACCTCTGTGTCTCTCAGCCCAGATCCTGCATCCTCTCCACTCACCTGATTCAAGTTTCACAACCCTTTGAATCTACCTCAAATAAAGTCATGACACAAGCAAGTACTCAATGTTACACCTTACCTGTAGCTCCCAATCGCCTCTGCTGCCCTGTAGGATGAAAATTCTTCTCAAGACATCAACCAAAACCTTCCCCTCCCTCCTGAAAAGGACCATCACTCACTTTTATACGTAGATCTCTGCTACAACTCATCACTATCAAGTGTCTTCAAACTCTAACCTCCCATCTCCCCCCCACTGGGTTTAAGTCATGAAGAGCACTTGTGCCTCTGTCCTCCTCCCACCCAGAAAGCCTCTACTGCCACCTGAGCTTAATGCACAGGACCAACACACCTGGTGTTTTCAAAGGTGGGGAGAAATGGGTGTCTCCTTTTTCACTATCCTTCCTGGCAAGGTGTAACTGGAAAGAAATGAATCTTACAGAAAGCTTCTCAGAGACTCTTCATCAAAATGGGTATTTTTCTTTTAATGAGCTATCGCTCATTTTTGTCCACATCGCAGCAGTTTGGAAAACTTGTCAATCACTTGATTTTTGAAAGCTAAACTGAACTGCTTCAACACTGCTGAAATGCCTTTGCAACATATAAATCACTGTCCTGGAAGGATGTGGAGCATCCCAGGAAAAGGAGCATTAAATCATCCCACCCCTTCTCCTACATACATTTCTCAGAATCACAGAATTGCTGAGGCTGAAATAGACCTCCAAGATCATCAAGTCCAGCCTATGACCCAACACCATGACATCAGCTAGACCACGTCATTAAGCACCACATCCAATCTTTCCTTAAACACCTCCAGGAATGGCAACTCTACCACCTCCCCGGGCAGTCCATTCCAGTGTCTCATGACTCCTTCCATAAGGAAGTGCTTCCTAATATCCAACATAAACCTCCCCTGGAACAGCTTTAGGCCATGCCCTCTCATCCTGTCACTAGTTGCCTGGGAGAAGAGCCTGACTGCCACCTGACTACAACTTCCTTTTGGGTAGTTCTAGAGAGTCATACGGTCCCCCCCCTTGAGTCTCCTCTTCTCCAAGCTGAACAGCTCCAGCTCCCTCATCCTCTCTTCATAAGCCTTTCCCTCCAGTCCCTTCACCAGCCTCGTCGTTATCCTCTGGACCTGCTCCAGCACCTCAATATCCTTCTTGACGTGAGGGGCACAGAACTGCACACAGTATTCAAGGAGAGGCCTCACCAGTGCTGAGTACAGGGGGAGAATTACATCCCTAGACCTGCTGGCCACACTATTCCTGATACAAGCCAAAATGTCATTGGCCTTCCATGCCACCTGGGCACACTTCTGACTCATGTTCAGCTGGTAATCAACCAGTACCAGATAGCTTTTGCTATCAAAGCAAAGCTCTGCACTGTGGTGTTTTTTTTTCTTGTCACATTTTGCATTCTCGGACAGAGACACTGAAACAAAGTACCCTTTTCCTCCTTGCATTTGGAAATGTAGTTTGACTTTTTTTTTGCTTTTGATTGAGTATACGACCTTTTGAGGAAATAAGGCAGAGTACTGAAAGATCCAAATAATGTATTCAAGCAAAACTTGCCAAACAAGCTAAAGAAGTATGAAAACTCTTTTGGAGCTGGTATTGGATGTCTTGCAATGGTAGAAAAATGAGCAATGAGAGCAGACTGACAGGGAAGAGCAACACATACATTGTGCCACTATGTGTGCTTGGACACATAAAAGAAAGAAGTGTACCAGCAGTGTGCCCCAGCAGAGGGGAGGCTTCAGTGTAGTTTTTCCCTTCTCTTATTTAACCTGCACTGGAGACAGAAAAGACCAGCTGTGCTGAAGCTGTACACAACCTCTGCATGTGTAGCTATATAAAAAAGCCGTAAGCTATATATAGCTCTCTTTTTGTCATGGGCAGGTTCTACAAAAGCTCCAGCTTCTGTTTCAGCAGAGATTAGGACTGTTTAGAGAGTGCCCTCAATTTTGTAGGTTCTCTCTACAGTGTCGTCAATTAGTTTGCAGGAGCTATTCCAGCCTGTCTGTGAGCCAGGCTAGAAAGAAAAGGCATAAAAATAATGGGACAGATTTTCTCCCTGCAAGCAAAGGAGTGGAGATTATGAAACGGTCACCACAGCTCTGTGCCTGTGGGAAGTGTGCTGTCTCAGGGAAATACCTAGTGGAGAAAATATGATTGCTTTCTGCTCAGCCCATGCTGCCAGAGGTGAATAGGCTGGACAACTTGGCTGTGGCCTTGCAAGGGAAGAGGGACATGTGAAAGATGAGTGGCAGACAGCAAAGGATCTATTCACTCACGTCCACCTGAGGGAGCAGAAGCAGTATACTGTCTGTGCTGTTTGCACTCAGGTTGATGATCTCAGGATATGTCCCCAGATCACCGGAACTCATATTAAGAAATGCAAGATAGTTGCTAGCATCACTTATGGTAACATCCAAAAAGCAAAAAGCAGGTGAGAGCAAGCGACTAACCACTTCACTCTTCCAAAGAGTTCTTCAACACCAGTTGAGCCAAGCCGGAAAGGTGAGTGAGTCTGGGAGGAGAGAGAGCATTGAAGATGTGAAGATGAAGGAGGTATAACCTGTGCAACAGGGAGGTTACAGTGAATACCAAGTTTTGCAGCAGAGAAATATATAAGCACGCAGAGCCATGTTAGTAAAGGCAAAAGACCACTAATAAAGAATATTTCACATCATTAACCAGAATTTGTCCATATTTTATGTTTTCATTTTTCTCAGATAGTTTGTGCAATCATCTGATCACAGTGTCTTACCTGAACTGCCATGTGGCTCTCAGATTTCTTAATTAGCATTTCTCCTCTAAATAGCTGGCATACGTAAAGATGCAATCACATCGTGTGTGGGGAGACATTTGGAAATGACCCAAGAAAGTGTCAGCCCTTTTTATTTCCTATTCCTTCTCTGCTGGAGACAGGAAAAAAAAACAGGGAAGTCTGTCCAGCAACCTCTGCCTACATAGCAGGTGCTGAAAGCATTCAAAACCAATAGGAGCCCAGATGTTTCATAAGAGTAATGCAATGCGTGGAGCCAATATCTCCCCAGAGGGTTTTCCTTTAGCTTAAAACTTACTAAACCTCAGCAATTTGTCCAATTGATTAATAGTTCAGTAACTGCCCTTAAAAAAAGAAACATGAGGTGCTCCCAAATCACCGGAGAGCATCTCTGTGGATGGCCTCACCTCGGCTAGTTCCTGGGCAGAGCCCATCTCTTCTCCTTTCCAAGCCCAAGGTGATGTAGCCCAGCATTTCCCAGTTCAGCACAGATGTGGGGGCTTTGCAGAACTTGGCAGCCATTTCTATGCACCAGTCACTTTCTAATAGGTGCCAAGGAAAGACAGGTACTGAGTAGCTGTGCTATAGCTGCAGGGGTATTTCTCACCAGCCTGTGAGAAACACATCCTGAACTACTCAGCTCACATTTCTTTCTGATGTTATAGAAGTGGATTTAGAGAAAAAGCATTGCCATGAGCTGGTTTTCCTCCCTTGTGTCACAGTCTGCAGCAGGGCATTAGAAAACTCTTAGAAAAAAAAATTAATGCATCACTAAGGTGGCACAGCAAAGGTAAATTCCTTTGCAGGCTAGCACCCATTCTCCCAGTCTGCTGATCCCACTCAGTTTGACTCTTTTAAGTGCAAAGGACTATGCTTTAGGAAGCAGAGTACTCTGCAATGCAAGCAGTAGTGCCCTCACTCCTACAAAAGCTGCTTAAAGAAAAGGTACAATAGGGCATACTTTACCATTTCCTAATTTGCACTGACAACTTTCTGTTGGTGCAAATATGCACACTATCATTACTGCTCAAGAGTTGCCTACTGTGAGTTACCTATTGTGCTGGGTATAGGTGTCTCATTAACACTGGTTTTCTTTGTGGAGTTATCAAGCATCCACAGAGTTCCACAATCTGACCTTACAGGAGATAAAAGCATCCTACGCTTCTCACAAATGAAGCCATATTTATCCAAATACTCAGCTGCAAATTTAAGTGCCTACTTTTTAAAACATTGGCTAGCACAACTAGCCAATTATGGTTCTCAAAGAAGTAATTTGAAAATTGATGAGGAAATCTTAAGATTCCCACTGACAACACTGCCACCTACCATAGAGTGTCTTTGATGGCTTTTGAGTTCCTTAAAGGCATGGCCATTTCTTTAGCTGGTTAAAGAAGTGAAGCAGATACCTGGCAATGTAGTGCTGCTGTTTGGAAACCTCATGTCCTCGGTAAATCGTCCAATGTGTGAACAAGAAGCCAGACTTATTCTTGATATATGTGAAGGCACTATCTCTCTGAAACTGCTGTTTCAAGATACAAAACCTCTGTCAGATGGAAAATGTGCACTTACTGGTGCACAATTATTGGTATGACAGGATGCTACCTTTTTTTCTGCACTGGTCCTTTTTCTGATGGGTCAGTCCCCTGGGCATGGGATCTCTATGCTTTTGCCCTACTGTGGCAAGACTATGGGGATGAAAGAGTAAAAGGAGACCTCGGTTTTCCTGCCTACAAGGAGAGCTTGCTCATTGTGGCACACAGCTGAATGAGCCCAGCCAGGTCCTGTAGGGAAACTTCCCACTCCTGGCAGTTTGGGTTAGAGACTGATCCTTGGCAACCACTGGCACACAGGAACCTTAACCATATGACAAATGTAGTAAAGGTCATTAATAACATTCCTTGCATGATTGCCCAAAGCACAGGGCAGTTATTTGAATTAGCTTGAACCCTAGCAGTAAACCACAAGATACAAGTACAGAACCACAGTGAAGGAAACAACTATTTTGGGGAAAAATCTCCATCTTGAGGTGAGTAGCGTGAACATCCTTGTTAGCAGACGCACTGTGTGATATTATCTCAGGGTCTGTTCCATTCCTCTATCCTTGCCATAGGAAAGAGTATGCTGAGATGGGGTCCTTGTGTAGTAGACAGAAACATGGAAATACCATTCCTATAACACTGCTGGATCAAAATACTTCACTGCCATTGTCTGTCATGGTAAGATCTTTTGTACAATGAGATAAAATGTGTTTTCTTTCTGAGGAGGAAAACAGTTCTGGTTACCCTGATGCTGATGCTCTTGGCTTTGTTGATGGTGCGCAGGTGTACTGATGGGTACTGGTAACAATTTCTTACAGCAGTGACACTGCAGGATTAAAACACTGACCTTTCAAACTTGCTCCTGGGCTGCTGAGCTGGATGAAAAATGTGTCGCTGTGTGGCAAAGGGCTGCCAAAAGGCTGAGTGAATTCATTAAAGAGCGTAGAGTACCTGCCACCACAGAACCACCTGTGCTCATGAACAACTGTTATAAGGCAACAGCACTTACTCAGAAGGAAGCAGACAGGTCTCTTCTCCAGCAGAGATAATGTGGGGTGCCTTCCACTGCACTGAGCTTTGCAAGGTGCCAGGTCTCAGGACTGAATTCAGAAAGCCCTTTGTAGCTCACTCTTACAGACATTCGCAGATTTAATTGGAACAGCCACACTGAAAAGACCTTTCTTTTCCCATGTCAGATTACAAACAGAGACCCAGAATAATGAAGACAATGTTCATTTTATTGTACTCAGCAAGGAAACCAGGAGATGTAAAATGGCAAAACATTAAATTCCTAAGGGATGCAACTGGATGGGTAACATTGCTTTAGTCTCACTGTAATCTTCCTTACATACAAACTTCTGTTGGTATGTCTTGAATGAATGCAATGGTACACCTGGAAGCCAAATACTAGCTTTACTTCATACAGTACATAATGTTCAGTCAGTGTAACTATAAAAATGATAAACCCACAGTAATATTAGTTGTTTTTAGAAGCCTTCAAGTTGGTTTCCTTCTGCTGCTAACTGATTCACAGCCACAATTTTTTACGGTGATTGCAACAGCCAAGAATTTCAAGTTCAGCTGCACTCTCTCCCTTTTACTCTGTGTAGAAACTCCAATGCTTTTCAGTGTGCAACTGAGACCTTAATTCAGATGGGACTTTTATGTACCACAAACATATTTCACTGAAATTCCTCAGGGCAGTGTCTAAACTTGTGTTTGACATACTGGAAACTACTGATTATGAACTGGGCTAAACAAAGTTTTGTCAGGAGGACTCTCCAGTATAAGGGTTGCCTGTTGCATCAGAGCTGCTGAGAAGCATCTGAGAGACTCATATCTGCAGCAGACACCTGCTGGAGACTTTGCTGGCAGAACTGACATTTATTTCTACTGCAGGGAGTGTCAGTCTAAGCAGAAAGCTAACAAAAAATGCCTAGCATTTCAAATGGGACTTGGCTGATGGGATTCTATTCCTAATGATGACAGATGCTTGCTATCGCCCATTGTCTTTGTAGAGAAACCAGTTTGTATATACAAGTGTGGATCTTGACAAAGCTCAGGAGTCCATGTACATCTCTGTACACCCCTGACACTGCACTTCCTGTTGACAGTCTAGATGCAGGCTGGCCAGCTGGTGGGCTTTTTTAGTTACAGCTATAGGATTTTTTTTTAAGACCAGATAAGGGGTAAATCCTTGATTCAGTATTGCGGAGTGACCTAAACTTGCCTCAAAATTGTGGAAAATGCTATGCTT
The DNA here is from genome assembly GCA_013399075.1 of Chloroceryle aenea. Taxonomy (NCBI): domain Eukaryota; kingdom Metazoa; phylum Chordata; class Aves; order Coraciiformes; family Cerylidae; genus Chloroceryle; species Chloroceryle aenea. Next base: position 10,642 of record VWZY01007177.1, read on the forward strand.
CCAGCATTCATTCAGGTAGACAAAGGGAAAAAATTATCTTAGAGTAATGCATGAGACCTGCACACATGTATATTCCTTCTAAACATGGACACTTATACACACACACAGGCTTACCTACAGGAAAAAATATTTCCTCTCACTGTGATTTGGCTCAGTAATGACATCGCTTTCTTCTTTAAAAAAATCCTGAATGATGAAAGACACATTTCACACACAAGAATCTTTCTTGACAGGTTTTGGTGCAAAATTCACAATTCACTTTGTAAACCTTGTTTAGGAAGACCTGCTCAGAAAAGCACAAAGCAGAAATAAATAATAAGTCTCAGAGTTTAAAAAAATTAAAAAAGTATTAAGGATTCTATTCATTTCCTTTTGGTTCAATTCAGCTGTAATATTTATTTTTTTTTCTTTTAAATATCTACACAGACTCAAGTGGGATAGTTTAGGCCCTTAAGAGAACACAGCATTTCAGTGTACAGACCTGACCTTCAGGCCCATAGACCACCGCAGCATCCAGTGACTCCAGAGATGTTTCGTAGTGTGCTGCATTTGGATAAGGATCTATGTGCATCTCTTTGGGCTGTCTGAAAATATTCGCCACTCACAGGCATCACAGAGTCACCAAAAAAATACATCATCATCAGCTGAGAGGTTACAAAAATGGGGGATGGGGGAACAAGGAGGGGAGAGTTTCCTTCCACAGGTCTTAACTTTCTAAGACCATGGAGCCTGATGATCAGCTATCTAACATTCAGAGCAGCCACTTCCATAAGCTGTGTGTGAAAGACTTACTTCATTTTATACCTTCATTTTTAAAAAGTGAAGGATGGACACAGAAGACAACAATGGAGGTAATGAGATAATAAAATTTGTACTTTCGTACAAATCACGCATGTACTGAACTAAGTGTTGAAACACTGGTATGGTAGATTCCATCAAGTTTCCAAACTGAAAACCAGTGTCAGACAGCTTGCATTTTCCATCAGCTTCAACCCTGATTTTCATTTGGATTGCCACTTGTAACTCTAACACTTCAACATGCTAATGAAATCGAAGATAAAAGCTAGTGTTATCTTTAGAGCATGTATACACCTTTTCTGAATCCCTTGAATATACTTCTCCAAATGGTACATATTACAAGCTCTGGTAGCAGCAGTAACAAACAGGTTGTTTGCCTAGTGATTTTGTGGAATTGTATTTGGATATATCTGTACGTACCAGCACACTGCTCATTCATTACCAAGGCCAGTTTGGTTTCAATAAAGCAACTCATACCCATAGGCTATAAATATTTGGAGAGCTTAAGCTGAAGGATGAAAGTTCATGGCAATCAGTGAACGTGCAACAGACATTTATTCACCTCTGGGGGAAAAAAAAAAAAAAGACAAAAAAAGACAATCCATTTATATATTTAAACTGAGCATATATGTAAAGGGACAGTTCAGAGTAAGCTGGCTCATGACAGTACAGCAAAGGAGACGGTGGAGAGAGGGACACGAGATGAGCCAAAGAACACTGTTTTGCAAGAATACAGGCTGGGCAGCAGCTAGTGAGGGAGGGGGAAGAAGGGAGGTGAAAGAAGGAGTGCAATGCCTTGGATCTGGACAGGACACACCAAACACCACGTACAACTTGGGGAACCTCTTCACGGCTGGCAAAGACACAACATGGGAAGAGACACTGAACTTACCAACTAACCTGACCTAATGATACTGCCAAAATTTATCTCACACGAAATTTCACATGAAACTCACATCTCAGAAACTGCTAGGAAGAGGATGGCAACAGTACTAACAGTAAAAAGGTAGGAGACTTTCCTCCCAGTAGGAAGAGGTGGGAAGACACTCTAATGTGGTATTTCAGAATTAACAATTCAGCATCAATGGGGAAAGGACCTGAACTAATGTACAGGAATGGAAGAAGGATGTGCCGTAAATACCCCAAATATATACCAGAGGAAAACTATTAATCAATTCAGTACTATGCTTAGGGGCAATATCTTTTACAGAACTGGGTTAAAATAGTGTATTTTACCTCTCTGCCTTGGAAAAAGTGCCCCAAACCAGCTGCTTTGAAGGCTTGGCAGTCGATACACTCAAAAGTCTGGCCTCCTAAATAAAAGAGGACCACCTCAGGTCTGCTTCACAGAAGAAAAAAAGAAAAAAAAATTCATACTTATTTACACTATGTAAACCTGTAAGATTTACAGAGTAAGTGATAAGATCTACAGAGTAAGTCACGTGTGTGGTATGGAAGACAGAAATGAATAATCATTGTGATTCCAGAAAAACCTTTAACTGAATAAAAATAACTCCTATGTAACTCTAGTACTCTGTAAGATTACAACATCCAAAACCTCAGTGCTTTGCAGGATTGAAAACTATATTTTCTACAAACTGCATAATTTCTGCAGCCTGACATCATGAAATCTACTGGACAGAATAAAGATATAATGGGAAACACATTTCCCAGGTTGAAAAGTATTAAGATGAGAAAGGTGATCAACATACATTTAAGACATTATTGTATAGCAGACTTCTGGAGAAACAGTCACTAAGCTACCTTTTATTAGCAGTTTCTACAACTTTTCTAACATTAGAAAGATTGTTTCAAGATTTCAGTACTTCTGTAAAGTCAATGTTTCAAGTTAACGATATGATGATTTATAATATAAGATAGCATTTGATGAAATGAAATGCATCCAGTTTATGAAAGGCAGCAAGAAGAGTATCAAAATACTGCCAAAAAAAAAAAAAAGGTAGAGTTGGCAAAGGACTTCAAAAGGGGGGGAAAAAAAAAAATAATGCACTACACATGTAGGCTCACAGATGCAGATGCACAGGATAGCCTGCTCCTATGGAAAAATGTTACTGTGCATCTCTGGAAAGAGGAAAAAATGATCCACATCACTTTAAGAGTGATTTAGAGAGGTGCTTAGCACCATGGGAGGCTGGGAGCAGGGGCTGTCCACCCTGGCTGAGAAGCCACAACAGCACATCTCTTTTGAAAGACTTGGCTGGATTGCCACAGAGTGAGGACACTGTCTTGCCACATGCAGATACATCTATCTGCTCATGTGCTCTCTCATGCTTTGCCTGCCCTGTGTTCATTGCCTGCCTATACCTTAAGTACGGTTGATGCAGGGTAGAAAAAGCCCACAGAATAGATTTATCTCTCACCTTCTCTTCTAGACATCAAAATTCCATTGACTTAACTTGTCCAAGAGATAATTCTTCAGTCTTGATTCTTACTCTTTGCCTGGTTCTCCATTTCAGTGGGAAGACCTGTATCTCTGAGGCTCACAGAGGAACGGTGCCTCACAGTATCAACAGAAGTGAGACTGCTCACTGATCCATGTCTGTAGCCTTTTCATGCACTTGCCTCAGCATCGGTAACTTACACACCAGTAAAATTATCTTGCATTAGGTCTTTACAGCTGTTGAGCCTTAGTTTCACCTCACTCAGCTTCCCCCAGCCCACCCCTCTGTCTAAGACTTTGTGATGTACACAAATAACTTCCCGTAATAATACTGACAACCTTTCTGCTCTTGCTTTACCAGAAGATGCTGCTCTCCTTGCAGCAAGGGGGCAGTTTAAACTTGTGCTTCTGGTAACTGCCTAGCTTTTCATCTGACAGTAGTTGGGATGGGGGCATAATGTGGAAATAGACCAGTCGTGGCAATAATAACAGCATGATGGAGCACATGGCTACTTCAAAAACAAAGAAGAATAATTTTCCACTGTTGCTGCATCACAACCACAATAACACAACTGAACAGCAGGACTCAAGACTTGAGGGGAGGGATTCTCTCTACCACCATGGACGTTTACATGCCCCTGCAAACCACATCAGTCTAATACAGAAGAAGGAGCAGGTCGGACACAGCAATTAGGACGCCTAAAATTCTGAAGCATGGACTGGAACACATTGTGCTGCCTCCCTTTCAGTTTTTTATTTGAGGATGTATCCGAAGAAATGGATTTCCGGGTCTGACTGTTCTGGGTCCGGATCAGTTTTTTGTGCTCCCGTATTTGCCTCTGTAAGTGGTTCTGGATGGCAATTCCCAGGGATTCTGGATCAAGGGAAGCACCATAAACCTCCCACGTCATGCCCTGCTCGTCCCAAACAACATCCCTGACATGTTTGGACTGCTTCACTTGCAATTTCGCCTCCATGGCCAGGATGGGCTGCTTTTTGTTTCCGCCCATGTTTGTTAAGGCCTGAGCTGAAGCAGGAAGGGCTGCTGTGTGAAGCTCATGTCTGGACTCCTTGATCTGGAGGCCTTGATGCTGGGAAGCTGCTGATGTCTCCAAGGGAGGGGTGAGATGTGCAGAACTCGCACCCAGCTCGGGCATAAGTCCTGCCTGCAGGCTCTGGCCACCGGACATCCGAGCCTGGCCAGTATCTTCCTGGCCTCTGCTCTCCTCCTTTTTACCTGCATCCTGCAAGCACACCTCTGTGTGGACAGCAGCAGGTTGCCCGCTAATATTCATCTCTCCTTTAGGATCAAGCATCACCAAGTTTTCTTCCTTTGGTTTTACAACAGATTGATTAGGAATGGCCTCCCCTTGACTCACACCCTTACTGTGCACAGGCTTTTGCTCAGAGCTGCCCAGGACCTCATTCTGCTTGACTTCACTGTCTGTACTACAGTATAAAGGTAACCAGTTGCTTCCTGCATCATGGGAAAGATCTTGCCCTTTGTTCTCAGTTCCTGGGACAGCAGCAGCAGAAGTGGTGCTTGGCTCACCAGCATCAGACCCAGACTGTGCTGTAGCTAGATTACTGTGTTCAACTGCAAGCGGCTCAGCAGGGATGGGCTTTGGTGGGATTGGAGCATCCACTGGCAACTGAGCAGCATCCTTGCTGTCACAGGCTGCACTGACTATTTCAGCATTACCCACAGATGTCTCTTGAGAGGTAATGGCTGCAGGGTAGAAGGGGAGAACAGGTTTTGCATTACCTGCTGATGCTGGAGACACCACATTAGGTGGGACCCAAGGCAGTTTGTCAGGCTGTGTTTGCGCTGCAGCAGTCACAGCTATAACAACAGTTGATTTTGACATGACACCAGGAGAATAGGGGGACTTTTGTTCTAAAGATAAACTGTCTGTAAGTGCAGACTGACTCGGGCCCATACCTCCTTGGTAAATTATGTGGAGTTCCTCCTTCTCCTCTGGAGGAGGATTCCCTTTTAAGAAAGCAGCAAGGATGCTGGGACTAGTAGAGGCAGATTTGCTCTCCACAGTAGCCACAGCCTGAACCTCAGCATCTCGCCATGTCCTGCTTACTTCTTCATGAGTGAAAGATCTGCTTTCCAGCTGAACTGTCATAGTACCCATTTCTCTGAATCTGGAGAGCTGTGGGGGGTGCCCCAGCTCACCATCCACGTTACATACGGGATGTGAACTCTTCTGGCTAGACTGGGCTGGCACATCACTCTTCTGTGCTGCTTCAGTTTTATCTGTGGAATGCAACCGCGTGATGTCTGCAGCCCTGCTTTTTGCCTCCAGACTGGTCTGTGGGTCTCTCCCCAGGTCAGCTTTGGTATGCTTTGCTGGTGAGGCTGACTTACACACAGCTAAAACATTTTTTTTGCCTCCCCTGTCTTTTTCCCCCCTTTGCAGAAGGTTTGCCTGAGAAGTAAGACAGGATTCATTACCCTTGATAGAGTCACTCAGGGAAGAATAATTTAACACCTCAAGTGTTGGCTGATGATCACTCCCATGAGGTTTCAAGGCAGAGTCATCCATTTGTGTCAGGGAGCTAATTTTTGCCTGGCTGCCTTGCACAAACTGGTGAGAGCTCTGGGGGGCTGGCATCATCTCTGGCCCCTGCCCCACCAAAGGAGCTCCTGCTGCAGTGGGGGCTGGTGCTGCTGGTCCCTGTCTGTCTGCTGACTGGGAGCAAGCAGAAGGCTCTACAGCTGCAGAACACCCTTTCACAGCTTTCCTGGTGAGCCCAGGAGGAAAGGCTTTGTGCTGGCTAGCATCGTCCTTGAGGCATTGCTCACACTGCTGCGTGCTGGCAGCTGCTGTGTATTTCAGGTCAAACAAGCAAACTCCATCAGAGCTGGATGGTGTGCATGGTAAGCCATTGCCGGCATTCTCTTCACTAGGTAGTTGGGGCTGGTGCTTAGCAGACTGCAGGTCTCCCAGGTGGTCCTCCTCTGTAGAAGCTGTGACCACGAAAAGCTTGGCAGGTCTCAGAGGATCTGGTACAGTCCCCATAGACTGTATCAGAGATGTGGTTTGTGCTCAGCTTTTACTCAGAATTTTCTCACTGAGTGGTGAGGCTGTTGGTGACAGGCTTCCTGTAAAGCTAATCTGTTGATGAAAGAAACATAGTGTTAGCAGCAGACAGATTTAATAAGAAAAAGTACCCAAACCAGACTGATTTTACATCTTGAAGAGATATACCTACAGGCAGTGAAGAAAGTGAAGCACCTGACTGCGCCTAAGAGTCATATAAAAGACACAGATTTCAAGGATTTCCCAGTTCCAAGGTCCCGACGGAAAAGACGGTAGTAGGGATGAAGCAACAACAGCTGCCTTGTTATAGGTACATTAATCAAAAACACAATGGCATGTGAAAAGAGAGGACAAAAAGAAATACAAAGTGAAAGTAGGGATGAATGGGAAGGAGAGCAGACTACGAGTGGAAGTTTGAGGTTGCAGAAAAAAGTCATTGTGATAAATTCCTTTAGCAAGCCACCTATGAAAAGCTGCTACTTTGCCTGTTGTGCCCATGTGAAGAACAAATCTGACTCCCACACTGTGACCTGACTGGATCCCACACCTTTGCGGTGCATAAGTTCTCCCTTCTCTAACTCCACTACCAACAAGGACATGCCCCACAGGGGGCAACAGGTCAATTCAGACTAATGTGGATGAACACAAACCTCACTGGTAAAAGAAATATGGAGGGAAAACCAACCTGATGGGTGGTACAGATAAACACCAAGAGAAGCTACTGCACCGTACAGCACTGGGGATGTGCACATATGAACTTCTTTCACATCTAGATCCTTTGAAATAATTACAATGAAGCCAGCTCAATTAATAAATGAGGGCACAGATGATCTAGAAATCAATTTATGAGCAGATGGTATGAAACTGGAAGAACACTGCAGCACCACAAAACAGGAGGGGCCCATACCATGCCCAGTGAAACAATGGGAGGGATTTTAAGCAGGTGGATCAGAGTTACCAAAGTTGAAATTTGGCAAGGACTGCAGTGAAACCATTGTTTCAACCAGCAGATGATGTCCAAACATGCTTGATGGCAGGGCTTTCAAAAGGACTTAGCACTGCCCTACCTGAACCCTGCTAGAGATCAAGGGCTGGATCCCTGTCAGTGTCAGCAGAGTTGTAGTGGCCAGTGATAAAATCCCACCCCACTCTTTTAAATTGCAAGCTACCTATGATTGTTTAAAAGTTTTTCCCCAGTTTATGCTGCCAGAAAAACATGGGTATGAGACTTGGGAGGCACCCTGAACACTGAGTTTTATGTCACCCAGAGGGATGATGCTAGGAAAATTACTGTACCTCTCAGTCTGCCCATGTCTCTGCAGGCACATAGTAGGATCTCCTTTGCTGCATTATTCAGGAAATGCTACCGGAAGGACTTGTGCAATCACTCAGCTGTTTCAGATGATATAACTTACTTCATTTCTGTAAAATTAATCCTAAATTTCAGCACCTTTGGGTGCCTAGAAAGAGTAACAGGGTAAAAACACTCAATGAAAGGAAAATTAAAACAAATACAGCCAGTCTATTTTTCTAAGAAAAGGAAAATGCTGTATCTATTCATTAAGCTTTATGTCTTCCAGATATTAATAATTTACTAATTTTTTTTACTGCTTCTTTGGGCTGTGTCCAGAGATATACAGTGTCTGCTGGGTTTAAGATATTTCAGTATCTGGCCCTCGATGTCACTTTTAAGGAAACAATCTGACTTCAAGGGTAAGCCACATTTCAGGAAGAACATCTGCATGCATGCTCCTGGCACATGCACATGACAGAAAAACCGAAACCTGCTGTCCACACCAGGCAGCTGACTACACAGCTTACTGCCACATTTCTTCATTTTATTATTGAGTAAAAACAACAGGTCCCTTCCAACCCAATACACACACACACAGAATTATCATAGAGGCTGGAATAGACCTTTGAGATCATCAAGTCCAGCCTAAGACTTGACACCACACCACCTAGCTAGAGCATGTCACTAAGTGCCACATCCAATCTTTCCTTAAACACCACAAGNCTGTCACCAACCTTGTCGCTTTCCTCTGGACCCATTCCAGGACCTCGACATCCTTCTTGAAGTACAGGGCCCAGAACTGCATGCAGTATTCAAGGTGAGGCCTCACCAGTGCCAGATACAGGGGAAGAATCACATCCCTAGTCCCGCTGGCCACACTATTCCTGATACAAGCCAAGATCCCATTGGCCTTCCTTGCCACTTGGGCACACTGCTGACTCATGTTCAGCTGGCTGTCAACCAGTACTCCCAAGTCCCTTTCAACTGGGCCGCTCTCCAGCCATTCATCTCCCAGTCTGTAGCACTGCCTGGGGTTATTGCGGCCAAAGTGCAGGACCCAGCACTTGGCTGTGTTGAACTTCATCCCATTGGCCTCAGCCTATTGACCCAGCCAGTCCAGGTCCCCCTGCAGCATCTCCCTGCTTTCCAGGAGATCAACAGTCCTCCCCAACTTAGTTTCGTCTGCTAATTTACCAAGGGTAGACTCGATCCCCTCATCCAGATCATCCATAAAGATGCTGAATAGAACTGGATACATTCTATGATTCCATGAAGTGGTGTTTGAGGGAGGTGAAAAGGAGGGCTGTATGGACCTTCCAAACACCAATTTCATGTTTGATGTTGAATGCAACAAAACTGTCCATCAAACAAGTGAGAATTAAATTTCTTACATATCCCGCTATCTTTTTCTGTCTGATAAAAGCTTGGTGAAATCTAACCCCTCATTAATGCATTTCATGCAACAGAATGCATTTGAACATTGATGGCAGACAAACAAAAGCCATGTTTTTTGAGAGGGCAGTTTAACAACAGCCAACAATAAATACCTTCTTCCTACACAGCAATGCCAGTGTGACTTCATTATAAAGCAGAATAATCGTCTTTAGGGGTGAAAGTGTAATGCTGCCTTAGGGCCCATGCTTTCTCTGCTAAGACTCACAGTCAACTAGCAGCAGCCAGGATCATGAGGTTTAAATAGACATTTATCTATCGGGAGCTGGACCCAGACTAAAATCACATTTTGTGTGGTCAGGAAAGCATAGCAGCTGCTGAGCAGATGTGTCTTGGAAAGCATGGTTCTATGGGATGTCATCTACTTCTGACATGCTTTCAGATTCTCAAAAGCAAATTTCTGGAATTTCATGTTGATCTCCTTAAGGACATTCCGTCAGTGCACTGAATGCAAACATCACATGGCTGAAGCAGCCCCAGTAGTGGTGGTAGCACCCTAGATAATCAGGTCCAATTTGCTACTGAGTAACCATATTATTAGTGCCCACAGAAGTGAATTGTATTTTTTTTTTAACCAACCTTTCAAGGAAATTTTGCCTTGGAAGAGCTGATAGCAGGAGGAAAGTCTTTTGTGTAAGATAAAACTCAACGATAATGTCTCAGCTCTCACAGAGCATCTGAAAAACTAAGTTCTCCTCATATATTATTTTAATGAAGATGCTGGGTTCAGTATTAGTAAAGGGAATAGATCTACACAACAGGCACCAGGTAAAGGACATATCCATTGTCTTTTATGGACATTATCCTAACAGAAAAGAATACTCCAAATTAGAGAAGAAGGATGCAGAGCCTAACCAGTCATTACTGTATCAGAAATTTGCTGTAGCATGTGATTAACCTAAGAAAGGCATGATGATGATCTCACCATGTCTGCTCTGTCCTCCTGGGTATCAGAAACACAACTCATGTGAATAAAGTGGCTGGCAGCTGAAACAGCTATCACCATAGCTTTTTCTCTTTTTTTAAAAAAAGGCCCAAACAGTTAAAAATATCTTGCCTTCTTCCTGCTGCCACCTCAGCAGTTGATTCTTGTTTCTTCACGTTCTCACTTCGCTCTGCTGCTTTTTTTGTCATTGACAAGAAGAGTAGTAAAAAGGACAAAATAATCTCCTTAGTAAACTGCCTCATGCTAGACACTTTCTGAAAAAAAGACACGAGAGGAAGGGCCATGTACTGAGCCACTTGTTGTCTGATGTATTGAGGCTCTGTAGGAAGCCAAACGGTTGCAGGCTGGAAGCCTTTGGTGTTCAGAGATAAAATTGGAGCAATTCAGCGGTATCTTTACAACACCAGTAAATGCTCTTTTGAGGGCAATGACTGAAACCTGTACTTCCAGCTAAGGACTCCAACTGCTCACCTCAGTCACACAAGCATACAATATGATTTCAGTGGGACTGTTACATGAAAAGCAGTCATCTCAGTCTCAGACTTTTCTTTACTTGGGACTACACACTTTATTTTATTGAATGCAGACCCCACTGGAATTGGATCAAACTAGAGACCAGTGCCACATCATATTATTATTTCTTTTAGTTGGTGAGGTACTGCATGTGGGACATAAGGAAAGCAGGATGTGCTAACCAAGCAGGGACAGGATGACGCATCCTAAATGGCAGCTTGAAAAGCCAAGAAATATGACACTTGTCACATATCAGCAACACCATCATTCTTTATATGCAGAAATGACAGAACAGCCTAACCATGTACGCAGTCGTGTGAGGGCTTCCATCCACTTGACCCAAATGAAGGCAAATGCTAGTTAGGAACATGTTGGTAAAATATTACATCTATAAACCACACCGTATCTTCTTCAGTCTCCACTCAGATCTGATCAGGCACAACTGAGAAAAACTTGCTGTTCTGGCTCTTGGATTGAGAAAAAGGAAGTACTAGCACTGATGCCAACTCAGCATTGGTAAAAATCAATCCCTAAACCATACCTCACTAACTCTGAGTCCTGGAATCCACTATATAGCCAGAAAGCCCTTCAGGACAACGACAGGCTTCTTAAGTCTTCTCTCTCTGCTGTGTGGATGTGCTTGAACGATGAAACTGCAGTGTTTTCCCTGGGTGAAGAAACCATTTCAGTAACTCTCTCAATACATCAGCCTTCCTGCAGCAAAGAAAAACACCAACAGCTGTGCTGTTCAAAGGCTTGTTTTAGGAACAATTCATTATTTGAAGTCTAGCCCGTGCGTGTCTGATGATAATAACTTTTCAGAATTGTCCTTGGAGACAGCCCAGGGGTGTAAAAATCTCTCATGCTAATAATCACAGGAATCATCCTCCCTTCTATTACAACTGTCTTCTAAAAATAGCTGATTCAAAACATGCCTACAGCTTTCTGTACTATGTTCTAAATGTGGATTTTCACAGGCTTAAGAATAATGATATTCTCTGCTTCTGAAGTCTTAAAAATCACAATACTCAGAAGACAAATTATTTAGTGTCTGAGACTTGACAATTACAGATCTAAGAGATACAGACTCCTGTTTGTGAATCATTAAAAAAAACCCAAAACAACAAGATCTCCCTAGATGCCTGGTTGGTATCAGCTGTGGTAATGACTTCCATACCTGCCACAAAGTTTTGTAACATGGGCTCATGGAATTAGAGATGGGGTAAAAAGAATTCAATCTGTTCTTTGTGGACATGTCTGTAGCACCCCAATAAAAGCTTTTAAAGAAATTCATTATAGTATTTGTGACTGTTGGCATTCTTCCCGACACTTAATTTTCTTCCCCAAGTACATGGGTCCACTGCTGACAGAGGACAAATTGGGTAAAATGATATCACACTGGTTCCCCTAGTTGTTACTCCTTTGGTCTCCACCTTTCCCTTTGCGTCTCTTCCCCACACCCTAAATGGAGTTTCAAGTGCCGGCATTGCATTTTTTCCCTATTTACTCAGCAGCACACTGACACCTCTGCTCTTTCAGACCTGCTGCCAATTTACAAATGCAAATTCTTAGCCATGGACTCCAAGAAATGAATTGTTCAACTTGAATAAGTAACTGCTCATATGTGATTAAATATTTCATCAGTACAAGTCTTTGTTTCTATACCACTGTGAGTTCAAAGTCCATGTATATAATAAAACAGATATATGTAGCCCTTTTCAATTTTTACTATTTAAAAAAATAAACTGTGCTCAGATACTCTCTCAAAAGCTTTTTCTATTGGAAGGTAATTTAATTTCATTCAGAACATATCCTGAACTTGTTTTGACCCAGTAAATACTACCAATTTTTGTTTTGTTCTGATTCTCAGGAAGGTGATATTTACCTAATTAATCTGATGTATAAGACCAAATATGAGATCACTTTATACATCTTGCCACATAGTACCGACACTTAAATTAGGGCATCCAATTTGTATCCATCGGTAATACAGAGAAACAATCCTGTGTACATTTTATTATGTTTCTAATCTTCAATAACAATATCAAAGTACTGTCAGTATCAACACAATTTAAAAGAATTTTGCACAAATAAAACCAGTTCATAACCCTTTAGGGAAAAAAAATGCAATCCTGAGACAGGAAAATGTATGTTAAAACACCTAGAGAAATAGTGCAGTTTGAGGGAGAGAAGCTGAGTTTGAATGGGAAGATACCTCCTATGTAATAAAATTTCAAAATTTCATTGGTGAAGGGAGAGGGATATACAATTATATTAAAAAATTATAAACAATTTCTAAGATACTGATACCAGCCTATAGAAAATTCACAAGGATTCTAGAGCTCATAGGGTTACTCTACACAATCAGATGAGATATCTGGGCTCAGTAATATGTGCAGTCACCCCTGGGTTTATTTGCAAATCAGGGTTTACTCGGAAGCTTTTTAGGGTCCATCACTGTTTATACTTCGTGTATCACTGTCTATACTTAGTGCAATCTTTAGTATAGATATCTTTTTAGAGATGTAAATCCTTCTAATATTTCAAAAGAGTTCCTTGGACTGATGCTTGAGTCACTACATAATCAGAACGTACTTTTTCTTAATTTTAACACTTTGAAGACAATTAAGTAATTCTGAAGGCTGAAACTTGCTATCTTCATTCATGCAAGCAAACCTTCCTCACAAGGATCATCACCTCACTTACTTCATGGTATGGTCTGCATGTACAGCTAAGGTCTTTAATTTTTTGATCCTTCTTACATCGCTCTCCTTCTGTGTGCATTAAGCTCCTCGACAGGGTAAGTCAAGATGATTACAAGACACACGCCAGACCGCCAAACCACAAACAACGAAAACCTCCAAAACAAAGACAACAACAAAAAATCCCACTTCAGATAACTTTTAGTATTTTTTACCCTCTTCTACAGCAGGCAGCTTCAGGCTACTCGGTCTCATCCATTCAAGCTCCTACATGCTACTGGAAAACTTGACATCCTGTTAAAAACACCCTCCCCTCTCTCATACACTGTGCTTTCTAAGAAGAGCTATAAATCCAGACTTAAGATCACTTCAGAGCAAGTAAAACTCACAAAATTCAATTTAAAAATTCCCAATATAATGATAATGTATGTATTAGCCTAGACATCATACCCAGCAGTGGGAATTACAGTTCTGAGACAGGAAAGCCAATCTCTCTCTCTCAGTAACATCTGAATGAAAGCAGTTACAAAACCATCAAATGTAATGGGAACTTTCAGTTAGCGGTTTATATATTACTCCCTGTACCTTCTCCCCTAGTAAACTTCAAATAACTTTAAGGTCATCTTGAGCAAATGCTACCAAGACGATGACAGTTTTACAATGTTGGTCCCAGGAAAAAAAACCTCTTGAGGGAGAAACACCAGCGCTCTATTGTCATTCGTGAGCTGCAGGCTCCCCGGAAGTAAAGTGATAGGAGGGAAAAAAATGTTTAATACAGGCAGATCAAAAGTTATGAATGTAAGAATATTTAACTTAAATGTCCCTTACAGGACAGGCAGTGAGCTTCTGAGTAAACCCTGGTTTGCAAATAAATCCAGGGGTGACTGCACATAATTAACGGTACTGAAGTTCCCACTGTGTAGTCATGGGAAAGAAAACTTACTACTGTTGCGTGAACAGACAGGGGAATACTGAGCACGAGGGTATTATCGCCGCAAGTGACATGAACGAGGGTCTTCCTGGAATCCACTTTGCAGTGCCGATTGCCAGCGAGGAGAACGGTGGGGGCTTGGAGAAGAGCCGAGCCGTTTCTCCTGGAGAGCATCTGCATTCCAGGGAAAGACCAAAGGAGCCCAATCTATTTATCTCAGAGACAGTGTTAAGTGGCTATTTAATTACTGCCCTTAAATATTTGAGCTGAGAGAGATGATCTAGGGACTAGATAGCTATTGAATCTGACAGACAAAGACATGACAAGATCCGGTAGCCAGATGATTAAGTCAGAAAAGTTCAAAGGGCAAAAAAAAAAAAGAGAGAAGGGCAAAAAAAAAAGAGAGAGAGAAGGGCAAAAAAAAAAAAAAAAAGACAGA
>VWZY01007177.1:34530-111948 GCA_013399075.1 Chloroceryle aenea
CTTCTTTTAATCCAGAAGAGACCTTCCCAAGCATATTTAGGGAACTATGCCCCTAGGTCTTTAATAATATCAGCTCCAGTCTCTGCCAGAGCACCCCACTGCAGGTAAATGGAGATTGTGCACTGGGGTTAGATGTGGATCCATGAAACTGCAGGATCACATATACATTAACTCTCAGTAGGTAGTCTACATAAGCCCTAAACTATTGCTTTGATATTTCTTTTCTATTAGTTATTTTCCAAATGTAATTGCTAGCAGTCTGTGTTACAGATCTAAATGCCTTCTTTCCAGTGATACACCAACAGAATCTATTTTCTTACTCATGTCCCTGGAAGGTTGCTAGCTCATGGAGCGCATTGAGTGGGCAGGGCATGAGCAAGAGAACTGCAGGAAAAGACAGAAGTGTTTGTTTGTTTGGGTTTCTTTGTTTTTGTTTTTGTTTTTTTTTCCGGGATTAAAGCATTAGAAAACGAGTCAAAGGTTTTTGGACAGTTGCAAACTTCCTATGTGATGCTAAGGGAATAACATGAGACATATACAGTGACCTAAATAAAGATTGCACAGATAATCTCAAATACTGTGGTTTTTAGAAAGTACAGATCCAATTTTCCATTTTCTGCTCATTAATTTTGTGTTTCAAGCTTTCAAAAAAATGTGAAATGTTACAGATAGTTATATCTAGCAATCCCATATACAGGTAGGTATTCTGAAAGTTGCTAGCATCCCTCTTTTCACACTTGCACTTACAGAGGAAGTAAAGATCTGTCTGTAAACACACCAACACTAAATGCCCTCAAAGTATATGCTGGTACATGGACACATATTTTGTTGCTCATCTTAGGACATCTTTAAGGGTGTATCTTGCTCAGGAGATAGTCTAAATTTAACTATGTTTTCCTCTGATTTAAGCATAGCATGAGACATGCAGTATTCCTCTTCATCAAGGTGAAAACAGAAGTTCTAAGCAATCAAGCACTTCAAGCCATATTGTGGGACTGTGGTTGCTGATAATTGTTCAAATCAGATTCTCAGCTTTCCTCACAGTGTACCAGTGTAGGCTACTTTTCCCACAACAATTATCTCTTAGTAAGCTTGATTCTTCCTGCTTTTTAGATTTTTTTTTCCTATTTCAGTAAGAAGTTGTTTTTTCATACTTTAATGTGAAAATAGATCCCTGCTGAAATACATAATGCTTGGTAGCATTCAACTGCAGTTAGCACCACAACCCTGGCACCGACAGGCAATATTTTAAAACATGATGCTGAAGAGCAATATAGGCAATAGAGGTTAAATATACACACCATACATGCAATCTCTGCAAGAAGAGCTCCAGCCTTTACATGCCATGAATGTAACCAGTTATTCTGGCTTTGCACCAGGGTCTGTTAGAAGAAAAATCTTTCAGTCCTAAAGGTTCACAGAGAAAACATCTTGGTTTGATCACATTTTCCTTTTAACATTAATTGCATGTTTAGATTTGATGGGCAGGGGGCCAGAAAGCAAAATAGCAGCTTCTACCATGAGAATGATTAGGGCTAAGCAGCAGAATTTAAGGTCATCTTGTTCTTTCTGCTTCTGGCAGTGAAAATCCATGACTTAGCTCAGTCCTTCTCTCATCTTATTGGATGTGTTACAAAGTTCAGTATGAAACAAGGGTGTATATACCCAGAATGGTTGGGACTACCTGTGCAAAGCTAGCGGTTTTTAACTACCCTCACAGGTGTTCTGCTCTCTCTCTTCCCCATAGCAATTAAGGTGCACCAAGCTTAGTCTCTGACCGAGAAAAGGCAGTGAAAACTTGACACACATATTTTTTTTTCATTTGAAAACGTTTGTTCTTACCCTTTGCATGTTCCAGCAAATATAACCACTCCACTCAAAAAGAGACCAAGTCACCTTAAAGAGTGTGCACTTTTTCATTTCTTTAGCTGTCATCAGAAAAGGTATTCGGTTTCCAGTTGGAGGCTGCAAGTGGTAAGATACAAAGTGATACCAGTGATCAGTTTTTAATACTTCAGAAAAAGATAGGCTTACATCCATAGCTTGATGTGACCCCAGAGAGAGGAATCCTGATACAAGGTAGCCCAGGAAAGCAGACCATGAGGAAAAGGGGGTGGGGTGGAGAAGGGAATAAAGTGTCAGTGGAATAATATAGAATCATAGAATCATAGAATAGATTGGGTTGGAAAAGACCTCCAAGATCATCGAGTCCAACCCCTGATCCAACTCCAATTACTATATCATGGCACTAAGGGCCATGTCCAGTCTCTTTTTAAAAACCACCAGGGATGGTGAATCCACCACCTCTCTGGGCAGGCCATTCCAATGCCTGATTACCCTCTCTGTAAAGAATTTCTTCCTAACATNAGTTCCTTAGAAAAACTCACCCGAGTATCCTGGAGTCTGTTGTGTTTGCTTTCACGGGCTTGAAGAGAACTGGAAGTTGCCCTGTCATTGCTCTGCTCATGCTGGTTTTACAGCGTGCCCAGAAAGATCTCTTTGCTCACAGATCATCTCATGCTCAGGCAGGTCTGGAGGACACTATGCCTCCACCTGTGTCTTCAAAACAGGACACAGCTGGGCCATTTGCAAAGGACCTGAGTTGACCTTGGTGTGCCAGAACCACAACCCCTAATGCAAGCAGGAACAAGCTTATTCAGTCACATTGTTTCCTTCTCAGCATATTTTGTGTACACTTATTACATGATAAGGTCTTTTCTCTGCCACAAGCATTATAATACTTTGATCAGCACTCATCTACTGTATAATTTCCTTCCACCAAAACTATCATCCTTTGGTCCAAAGTCATTACAAAAGCAATTAACCACAAACTTAATTAGCTAACTAAAATGTGATGACATATTTTTATTTGTTTGTATTTGTTATTGCAACAGCAATACCCTTGGAAAATCATGAGAGGGAGTCAATATAGTATTTATTTAACATGCTAGAAGTGGGCAATGTCTGGAAAGGTTACACTACTGAAGTAAACACAAAGCACTATTGAACAAAGTATAATCTAAATGGTCTGTTTGCATTCAATATTCAAGTTTTAATCTCATTTTCCCATTTTGTTACAAACAGCAAAAAAATTCCTCCTCATATCCTTCTTTGTTACTTTCAAATTTGTTGCCTATCATCAAAAATGTTAGGCACAGCATGGCTTACTTTCAGTTCTTTTTTCCTGTTTGTAGCCTCCTGACTTTATCAATGGTGAAAAAAATAGGTGGAAAGGAGGACAGGAAGGAAAGAAGGCCTTTATGGTGTGTAGGTTGCAGGTATTATATAATAAATATATAACACCCTGCTACACCATAAAGTCCGTGTTACCAGGCAGCTCTGCTCTCTTGGGATGCAGCCAACAGATAAAGGCATGTACTTCACTTTCAGGTGCCTTCTTATTACAGCCCTGAAGGTCACAGTAAATGAGAATTGGAAAAGCCAAGCAAAGGGTAGAGGACAGTAATAAGAGGTTAGCTGATCTAGAAAGGCATGGGAAGTCAGACATAATTTCTGAGCCCTCTGTGAACCTAGCACAAGCTATATGAGAAAGATTCCTATTTTCTCAGAATATGTATAAAGAGACACCTACAAGCCATGCTGACTGTACCAGGCAGCTAGAAGCTTAAAATGCTCATGTGATTAAAGCCAGCAGAAAACACTGTGTGCATCTCGCCTAATCACCTTCATAATATTGACCAGAGAAGTTTATGCAGTGATTGCCACATTAGGCCAAGCAGCTTTTGTGTTATCCATAATAAGACTTTAAGAAGACCATCTGATCTGATTTAAACACCCATTTGACAGACATCTGTCAACTTCCTTGTGCAATTCCTCTCTTGCAAGAATATTGTCATTTCAATACATGTACATTTAACTACATGATTACTAGGTCTCATTGTGATTCTCTGAATGCACATCATGTTTCTAAAGCCTTTCAGATGATCCTAGAGGGAGCCTAGTCTATGTGCACAGCTACAGAAACGTCTTCATCTTCCACCTTGCCACTGGTTTTATCCCTAAGTCTTCTTGTGTTTAGGGCAGTTGCTGTCACATTAGTCTAAATTAAAAAAAATTTAAAAAAAAAGTCTTAAGTTGTATTACTGTGGTTAAAATCAATGGCAAGTCATACTTTTTATATGATTTCTACAATGGCACAAGGAAGATAAAATTGGCAGCTTGCAAAAGGAAGCTGAGAAAAATAAAGGTTCTGCAAAATCCTAACATAAAGATCTGTCAAAGTCTCTATACAAACCAAACTTACCTGATTTTGTGCACCTCATCTAACACAACCCTCATAGACTCATTTTGCCCATGAGAATCCAACAGCCAGAATCCACAAACATTTTTATTAAACAGTGAAAGCAGCATAAAGTAAGGAAGAACAACGCAAATCAGAACTGACTACTATTGATTTTGTGATAAAGGTTCCATGGAGACCAGCTGTTAATTACCTTGCTAGAGGAGAGACTTGTTTAGCTTGGAGCCAGGGTTGAGCTTTCCCCCCTCCCTTTTCTCTCAGGTACAATAGACTGCATTTCTAGGATTAGCCTAGGATTTAAGCTATAAATGTGCACTGGGACAGAGTTATGACTATTCATCCATTTTATTATTATTGTACTGTTAAAGGCCAGGCAAGAATGAGGCAATACACAAAATAGACATTCCCTGTCCCAGACGCTTTGCTGCTGAGCAACCTTTCCAGCAGACTTCAGCATCACTTTCTTTCCTTTCCAGTCAAAGTTATGCCAAAGCAGCAAGCATCTGTCCATCATGTTTTCCTTTCCTCTGCTGCGTTTACATATATTAATGACTTAATCCTGCCTGGTACAGAGCTCTCTTGATGCCCACTGCCTTCAGTGTGAGGGCAGAGGGGTAAACAGTGCTGTGTTATTTGGCTTAGCTCCTTTCTGAATAAACCCACCAAGCTCTGACTGTATGATCTGAGCTGTGTGTGGTGGAAGACTAGCAAGAGGCAGTAAATGAGGCTTGAAAAACCATCTGTTTGCTCACCACAGCCTGACATGGGATGATTCAGCCCACGACATTGCTGCAGTGTATACTGGCCTGCCTGGGTGATGCAAGATGTTACGGCAATAACAAGGGTATCAATACTCAAATCATCATTATCTCTGACATAGGGAAAACAGCTCTAGCAGGTGCAGCTCTGAACAACCAGACAGCAGTAGACAGGAGACCATATAACTCCACTTTAAGTTGCAACCCATAAACACAAATAGAAAGAAGGTTTTGATCCAAAGGGAGGACTGCACACTGTAAAACTTGGAAGTCTGGAAACACTGCAACTCCTCAAAGTAGACAGACACTTCCGTTACTTGGTCTCCTCCTGCTAAAATGCATTTCTTTGTTTTCTTTGTGCTTGTATAGCAGCACATCTAGTGCAGATTAAGTGACCAGTATAAACTAGAAATGATCAGCATGATGGTCTTGGTTTACACTTCAACTTGCACATGAACAGTCTCACTACCTTAGCAAGCTGCCACCCACAAGGAAGCCAGCACAATCACAAGTTAATGATCTCTGCTTGGTTTTGATTCCAGATCTATCATGCCTTAAGAAATATTACATGTAAAAATATTCTGCATTAAGATCCCCCATGTGCTTCAAGCACTGTGTACTAGAAACGATCGATAACATTTTGCAAATTAAAGAACAGCAGCGGCCTTGGTAAAGAACAGTTTGCTCATTTGTATTTATACACATTCTCAGCCTAGCAAAGCAGCCAAGGTGACTTTAGGCAAAAACACTGCTTGAGTACAGCTGGTGCAGTCTGGGCCTACAACTTTCCATGCATGTCAGAAGTCATTTACGCATTCATTATCTTTTGATCAGCACTGCGTGGTCAAGGGAAATACATTTTCCCCTTTGGTGGATATCTCAATTTGCTCAGCCTTGTTCTGTAAATTGCCTGTGCTCTGTATTAGTGTGGGTATAATTTCATCCATTTGCTGTGTGGATTAGGTCCTCCCCCCTAGATTACTGTGGTTTTAACTGTAAACAAACAAATCTGGGGAAGCACAGTGTGCTGGGGAATTTACTGAGGGCAAATAAATAATTGGTAACTGTTTAGTTAGGACCAGTCACTAGGACTTTTCTAAGGGATAAAAAGAGCTGCTTGCTCACCAGGATGGTGGAGTGGCACGTGTGCCAACCAGGGATAATGATAAATCCAAGAAATTCCAGCATCAGAATCTGTCCTTGGCTGAGCTTAAGAACCTGCAGCTCTTCTGTCTTCAAGAGGAAGGTGCGTGTTACAGGAAGGTGAGAGTTGAAGCAATTTGTGATCCACTCCTAAAAATTAGACAAAAGCTTCAGAAGAAAGAAATGTGACTCACTGGATGAGCAAACTACTGCAAGTGAATTGGGTGGTGGAGCGGTCCTGGATGTGTTTGGTCCAACTTCTTTCCTGTAGCGACTCAAGGAGGAGCCTGGCTTGTAGCTGTGTAGGAAACATACTGTGGCTTTCTCTCAGGGCTATTACAGGACAGTAATGCCACTTAGTAGCTTTGTGAAAGCTGTTTTGCCTATAGTAGAAAGCAAGGGACTCAACTAATTAGCAGCTCACTGCTGAATCCTAAGCATATGGTTACTTGTTTAAAACAAACAAACAAACCCTCCAAAACATTAAAACAAAAATCCCAGCATGCTGCAGAATAAGAAGAATCAGACACCACTCACATTTTAATTCTTGATCTTTTCCAGATCTTACACAGGACGTAACCTCCAATGGGATGTACCCTCTGCTGCATATTTGAGTGCCTAGCGCAGGCAGTACAAAGCCCATGTCTTGTGAGGCCGATCAGCAAGTCAAGGCTTTGAACACAAAAGCCCACCTTGCTTTAAGAAGGACCTCCATTGTAATGCTTGAATTAGAATAATTAACCACAGTTAAGCAGGAAAAGCATTCTCATAAAACAACCAGAGACTGTCTAGCTGTCACCATCTGCCAAGCGTGTTCATTCCCAGATTTGTCAAGGTGCTGTGCCATCTAGAGGCAGTTGATGGACATTTACCCGTTCCTCTCCAAAGAGCTCTTGGCTCCACTGGTGCTGACGGGTAAAGTGGCACTGGATCATTGCTGAAGGATGCAAGCAGAGAGTCCTGTTCCTGGGCCCAAAGCACTTTGGACAGCCCCTGTATCTGGTGATACTGCTGCAACAGTGTCTTGCATTTGTAAAACCAGCCCCATGCACCAGTTATGGATGATATTGTTGTGCTATATGCTGATGATAACTCCTGCCTAGGTAAGAATGATCACTTCTTATTGTTGAATAGCATCATGTTTTTTTCCAGGCCATTACTCCAAGTTTTCAAGATAATTTTCACCATGTAACAAGAGCTTCTAAACCCCATTTGTAATTCTCACCGCAGCAATTTTGTTTGAAAATGTGAAACATAACATCTACATTAGAGAAAATACAGAAAAGGACCAGACCTATGAGAGATCCTGGCAGCAAGTTTCTCAGTGCAGCCTTTCACCTCAATGATGAGCCCTCCAAGGAAGCATTCCTCTGTGCAGTTTCCCAGGAATTTTTTATGTTTTGTGGTACTTTACTGTCATAGTTTAATTTCTGCTGACAACTAAACACCACCCAGCTACTCCCCTGCTGCTTCCCTCTTCCTCTAAAATGAGAAGGAGAACTGAGAAGAAAAAGGTGATACCCCAGGGGTTGAGATAAGAACAACTTAATAAAACAACACAAAGAGAGAAGAAACAACAGTAATAAGGATAACAGTAATGACACAATACACAAAGTGACAGAAACTGCGAGGTTGTACCTGTACCCAAGAAGCCACTTTCCCTGCTCCAGTCACAAGCTGAAGCCACACACTGAAACAAGTTAAAAACAAAAGCTCCTGGCATAGACCAGCCCTCCCCTTATATATAAGGAGCATGACATCAGTATGATATCAAATATCCCATTGGCTGGTTCGGTTGTTTATCCCAGCTGTAGCCTCTCCCAGCTGCATTCCCCCCCCAACTGCTTGGGCCAGCAGCTGCTGGTGATTATTCCAAACAGAACCCAGGACTTGTCCCTAACCAGCTACTGGTAATGTCATATAAGGCAGAGTTGAAAGCTTTACTCTCTGTGACATCTCTCCATGGAAGTTCAGTTAGAGCAGCAAATGAAGTAAAAGCTCTGCATGAACCATAAATGTCTGGTTCCAACTTCTGTACATCCCATGTGAAAATGTCACATCTCCTCTCCTAAATATACCCATAGTACAAAACAACTGGATTCAGTGCGCATTTATCCTGTGCAATTTCTCCTGTGCATTTTTTATAAGGGGATTAGTGGCCTTTCCATCCCAGCAATTCTCTAGTAGGATAACCCACTAAAATTGCAAGGTGTTAGATGGCTACACTTCCAGCATCTTTAAATACTAAGAATTTCCTCCCCTTTTTTAGTTTTCCATCTTCTTTTAAGCTCAGGGAAACTCTAAAAATCCATTCAAGCAAGTCTGATTAAGCACTCAAAGACAGGGAGGGTAGAGTGGCCTGATTTTCAAAGGTGCTAAGTGTCCCTGGATTCCTGTAGAGAACTTAAGCAGGTTATAAGCATGTGACTACACGAAATGAAATGTTGAAGTGTTGGCTCATGAGTGGCATTCAGTGCTTGCAGCAGGGAAAACAGCTAGCACAGACAACTGCACAGAGAGCTTTTCCCCATGATTAAAGTACTGCTTCACTGCACCCATATCTCTGGAAAGAAATCTAAATGCTAAAGTTGAAGGTACCTTAGCTGCAAAGTAATGGGTTAAAGCAAAGGATGGGCTGCAGGCAGGTTTCAGGCACCCATGAACTCAAGATCACTGCTTCTCTCTCAGGCATTTAAAATTTTGTCAGATCACTTCCAAACTGCCTCTTTCATTATGAGTGTGTGCCTGTCATTTCTGTGTGCAGTGATTCTTGTCTGATAGCCAAGGCTTTAAACAAGAGGGAAGTGAAAACTTTATTACTCCTCCATGGATACTTTGAATTGTGAACTGCTAGGGCAGAAGGTAACACCAAAGTCCTGAGACACAGCACAGGAGCTCATCTTTTGCTGGTTATTGGGTCAGATGGATCTAAACAGGTCATAATGTGGAAAGCATAGTACAGGATATAGGTACCTAAGCTGTGGCAAGCGTTTTCACATACCAGTAGATGGTGATCTTACCATTAACTGCCAGGGCATACGCAGGTATCTCCAAAGGCATCTTCTTCATCTGGTGCTCAATGTGAACCTGGCTCACTGTGCACCATCCTTAGCTCAGCTTCTGACAATTTTGGAATCCCAGGATAGAGGCATGAGTAGTGTTAAGATCTTCAAGCAATAGTGTTCCTTTCCTCTCCCACTCAGTGAAGGAGAAACTGGTCAGCCTTCACCGTGGGGACTGCTGCAGCTGGTCTGCAGCACTGCCCCACCAGAATTACAGGCCAGTTCTGCCATTTCGGTTGAAATAAAAATGCAGCCTGTGAGGTGTTCCCAGGGTATTTCCACTGGCTCTACCAGCTTGGTGGCCAAGCCATTTCTTCACAGCTCTGACATGCCTCTTCCCACCAATGTGTAGTTGAGATGGAGTAGAACAGCAGCTCTGTTCTGTTCCTCAGAGAAGACGTCATTAATACATCTGGCCATTTTATTAATTGTGTGGTGGACCTTCATAGCAAATTGGTCAAACACACCTAAGTGAATGGCAAGCTCTATTTAGCACTTCCAAAATACTGACCTAGAGGACTAGGTCCTTTGATGTGGGGAGGCATGAGCTATAATGGACATATAAGAGGGGTTTATTTTATTTTTCCACATTTCTTTTACTGTAATTACAGTAAACTCTCCTTACCCAACTGTCATTCTCAGGCCAAGCTGAGCCAACACTACTGACTGAGGAATTACAGTCTGAAAGAAGTCCCTCTTGCCCTTCCCAATGCATTTTGTTTCTTTTTAAACAACTGAGATTTTGCATATTTTCAGGAAGTTTCCCACCACAGACCAGGAATGACATGTGGTATTAAAAGTCAAGATTTTAAAGAGCTGGGTGGGGTTTTCTTTTGCCTATTTCCAGACGTGTGTGAGCAGTAACAAAAATAAAATAAATAGGAAAGGAATAAAAAAAAAAGTAAATATCTCTTCATAATTACTCCCCCCAGCCCCCTGTCATCTTGAAGCACAATTCAGGGCAAGCTGGGTGATCAATGCAGGAAGAGAGGATAAAGCTATATCACAGTACTCTTCTTGACAGGTGTAAATGCATACTTTCCTGAAGTCACTTGGGAGTCGGAGCCTCTGAGAAATGGTGCTGTAAAAAGAGTATAATTAATCTCAGTTGCTTTCCCCGCTGTCTATAAGTATTAGTGACATTTCAAACTGCATTTTTTTCCTATCCTTCTTAAATTTATCTCTAAGGAAAACACTCTTAGATGAGCCACACTCCCCACACCTTAGCTCCTATTAAGCAGAGAGGAAAGAGTCTGGGAGGTTCCTGGAATGTATGGAAGACAACTTCCTGACTCAGCTGGTGAGTAAGCCCACCAGGGGAGGCGCCTCTTTAGACCCTCTCTTTACAACCAGAGAAGGACGAGTGAGTGATGTGGTGGTCAGAGGCCACCTTGGGCCTAGAAACCATGGAAAGATAGTAACAGTAACTAAGTATTGTCACAGGTTTTTCAGAGAGGTTGTGGAACCTCCACTATTGGAGATACACAAATGTCATCTGGACAAGGTCTGAAGCAGCCTGTTCTAGGTGGACCTGCTTGAGCAGGGGGCTTGAATCAGATGACCTCCAGGTGTCCTTTACAGCCTCAGCCATGCTGGGATTTGTTGTATTGATAGGGAAGTAAAATAGATAAGTAGTGATGAGGACAGCAGAAAGATAAACATACTGCATTCTCCTAACTTTCTGTGGTATTAGGTGTTGGAGAAGGGGATGGCTAAAGATGTCACTGTTCAGCTAATGCACTTTGAAAAGGCTATATCAAATACTTACATTTTTTATTCTTCATAGAAACAGCTCATTTCTTTGAAGTCAGCATGGCTCAATTCAGCACTTGTGTAATTAGAGTGGCTTCAGTGAGGTTGCAATCTCCTTACAACCAGGCTAAAATTGCTCCTTCGTTCCATGTTTCCTTTTTCCTGACCAGCTGTAGCTCCATTGTCCTGGATTTTAGCTCTTGTACCAAACCAGCAATTGCTGCAAAAACTGCTTTTGTTGTCCATTTGCAAGGGGTGACCTTCCTTTTCCCTGGCACAAGTCCCCAGATAGAAGTGTAATCTTTCACAGATGAGTAACTTTCAATACACAGGCAAGAGCAGAGTGAAAACCTCGGCATTGCTATTAAAGCTGCCCTCTACAAACAATTACTTGTCTTAGTGGGGATTAATAAAAGATCTAATCCAGTATTGAAAGAAAGTGAAACTACTGCAAAGCCTGTCTTGCAGCTGTAATTTTCTTCTGTAATTTTCTTCTGCAAATAGAGCTGTGGAGCTACTAACCAAGTCAGGCACTCTTAACCAAGGAGGTTATCAATAGAAGGATAGGCAGAAACAAGCTATACAAGTAAGTACTCATGGGAAGAAAACCTGCTTGCTTGCTTGGTTGGTTGGTTTGGGGTTTTGTTTTTGTTTCATTTTGTTCTGGTTTTAAAGATGAAGACAGCAAATAGTTATTGACATACAGGAAACAGGCTATAAGGGTTTTGGTGGCTTGTTAGCAATAAAAGTTTACACAAGACTTCAAGTAAAATGACTAGTGTGTCCAGAACATCAGAATAAGCTAAGCAATAACTTCTATTTGGTGAGTTTACATGCTTGGAGAGTTCATTAGCAAGAGAGTACTGAGCATCCTGATCTAGTGGGAGATGTCCTTGCCCATGGCAGGGGGGGTTGGAACCAGATGATTTTAAGGTCCCTTCCAACTTTGACGATTCTATGATTTGGAGCCACAACAATGCTGAACCAGCTACTCAGAAATGCACTACCATAATCAGTCAGATTAAATGCAACCTTGTGAACTACTAATAAGATTACATTTCAGAGAGCTAATCAATGCAATATTATGATTACATGGAGTTAAAATAGATTATTAGACTAGAAACAAGGCCTGTCATTTAGATTGAATTAATAGTCTGTCTTCTCATTTTTCCATTTCTTAAAAACCAAGCTTCATAGTAATAGCTTGAGAAAATATATTTTTTTTAATGCTTTGTTTATTTGCCATTCACTAGGATGGCTTTGTTCAGCCAAGCAGAGGGATTAGTAGAAATCTCATGCATTGTCATAAAGTGTGAAAAAGTGACACCATTTGGAGAGATCCATGTCTCCTTTTGCTAAGGGGCAGCAGTCATACAAAGATTCTAATCACTGGTTTGGCACAAGAGTTAAAAGCCAGGACAACGGAGCTACATCTGGTCAGGAAAAAGGAAACATGGAACGAAGGAGCAATTTTAGCCTGGTTGTAAGGAGATTGCAACCTCACTGAAGCCACTCTACACAAGTGCTGAACTGAGACATACTCAATAATACCTTCTTTAAATGCTGAGTTTTAGACCCTGCAAATGCATCCAGCTTGATGTCCTGATGACAGTACTGGCCTGCTCTGTTTCAGAGTCACCTCTGTTCCACCTGCCTTGGGAGAGAGAGGCTGCTCACCTTCCTCAGCTGCTCCACGGAGGTCCAAAAATAGATCTGAGCTTCTCTGGTGATTTGCAGTTTAGCATGGCATTTGCTTTGAACTCAGTCAGCAAGTCTTACTGGTCTGTGTGGTTTCCCTGAAGAACATGCATGTGGCCAGTCATGGCATTGCTATTGTAGTTGCAGAACTTTGCCAGTCACACACTCCACATAGCACAGGAGCACCTATGTATGCCGAGCACCTGGAATAGGTAAATACAGTCTATACAACATGGTATCAAACATCTAAACGCCTGCAGAGATCATCCCCAAATGTGCTCCTTGTTACCTCTCCCAGCCAGCTTCTCCTGACTGCCCACTGCTATCTGCCCTTTGAGCAGCTTTTAACTTGCTTTATATATATTTTTTTATATTAAATCTTGTCTCCCTGAGTTTAAATAGTTTGTTGTTTTTTTTTTTTTCCGGAGGAACAAAATCAAATACTGTGCTTTAGTAGATTAAAACTCTTCCACTTTCTTTCTCTTTAAAAATGATCATGCATCTCATGGATGTAAAGGTTAATTTGCTTCATCCTACCATCTACCACTGCACAATGTTTATATTTTTCTCTGTCAGATTTCAAAATGATTATTCTTTTTACTAAAATAAGTAGCAATTAGAATATTATTACTAAATTTTAATATATAATGAGAATAAGTGTGAGAATTAGACAAAATTAGATCTGAAGAAAGCTCAAGAGATCTTGCTATGGAGTAGTCTGTCACAGTATGAATACAAAGAGGGCAACAAGAACCATTTCTAAATGAACTTGCTGCTTTGTTTCTTGTTTCTGAATAATGGAAAGCAATCTAAATAAAGCACTTCTGTTTTTCTGTGGATGAAAATTGAATCAGGGATCATATCTGAATAGACATGATCATCTACAGCAGGGTCTCTTACCACAAGTTTGACACCAGCACATGTGGCTGGCAGCCAAGTAGGGTGGTGCTGAAGAAGCCTCGAACAATATTTTTCTACATGGAAACAGACACCAACTCTTTCTTGTTATACCCACATCTTTTTATTCCACTGCAGCCTTCTGAGCAAATACTCAGAAATTTGCCTTCCTCAGAAATGGCCCAGAAATAGCAGATAACTCCTTCAAAAATGAAAAGAAACAATTCTGCATCTACCAGTGATATGAAGAATGATTTATACATCAACAAATGCATTGTTTCAAGACATTACAAGAAATCAAGGTAAGGTTTACCTGAATTTGTCAGCCCACATTGCCACACAGTACTCTGTCCCTCGCTACAGAATTTTTGTTTCCTTTTCTCCTTCTCTCTTTCTTCCTTTGAAAGAACTCCTTCCACTCCTCTCTTTCTGCACAAACATTTTCTTTCTCAGTATTTTCCCCTGTCATTTTGCTTAATATTTTGAACACCTGCAGGCAACCTATGAGAAAACAAAACAAAACCAAAACCAGAAAAAACATAGCTTATTTCCCTAACAAAATCAAAGCTATAAAAGGGTATGATTTTTTCCTCAGGAATATTGCAGAATGATAACTACTTAAAATGGAGAATGCTGTTTAAACTACTGGACTGTACTGGCAGCATACCAACTAGTTATAAATGCATTTCACTTGTATATTTTGAGGGTTGAATGCTGGGACTGAGCTTCCAGAACAGTCTTCAACAGAAACATGCAGATAACCTATCAGAGCTGTAATCAAACAGGGCTTACTACCACTATACAAAAAAATGTTTTCCTATAGACAGAGGTAACGTCAAGTGATTGGGTAATAATCCCTATAGTTGTACTACTTCTAACAGGTAGTAACTCTTCAGACTCCGAAGATTTTTCCTTTCAATCTCAAAAAGATACCTTTTGCTAAGGTAAACAGTTCACTGAGTTACTGTCCTTGAGGTCTCTTGTACACACATCCACAGCCTCAAGAGTGTTTGCTGGCTACTAAAGTACTGGGCTGGGATTTTTTATTAGTTCAGAAGAAACAAAAAAAAACAAAACAAAAAAAAAAAAAAACACAAACACCACCACCAAAACCCCACAAAACACATCCCAAACCAAACAAATACGAGTCCTCTTGGTAGTCAGAAGTCACCCATCCTTGTTAAAGATTAAGCATCTTGCAGTCAGATTTTCACAAATTACTTGAGCTCTGTCTCTCTCTGTTGGCATAGTTTGCCATAATCCGTGACAAAGTTCTGTAGTGAATCACTTCTTATGTTAGCTATGGCTTTTTATTCAAATGAAAAACATTACACAGATGAAAGTAAGTTAATCACATGTCCCACAACATAAAGCACTACTTCACCAAGTGCTTAAATGACGATTGTTTATGGATGTCAGCTCACTAGGACCACTTTACATTTCAGGGCACAAGATGGATTTGGTGACAGAGAAGGAATGTGGAGAAGACCATCTTCGAAGCTGAACAAATGAGGAAGATCCTAAAATTAGGACGGGGCAACAAACAGTACTAGTCTCGAGACCAAGACCATCACTCTCTAGGCCAAAACTAATACTTATAATCCTTCTCGGGAAGTTATCGTCCCCGTTTTAGCAACATTTCCCAACAGCTCCCACGCCACCAGCTGCAGCCACGGCAGGAGGGGGGACGTGCGGCCAGGGATCCTCGGCAGGAGGCACGCTGTAATTTGCGGAGGGTTTGCTGGTAGCAGGGTGGCGACAGTGGAGGAGGGGGTGTGTGTGTGATCCTTGTAATGCCGGAAGTGGCAAATGTCGAGTTTAAGGGCTGCTCTCCTCTGCGAGTCACCAGGTGGCGATGTAATTCCAGCAAACCCAAGCGCTCCTGGCAGCTTTCCCCCCGGGCAGACGATCCCTGGCTGGGTGTGGCATCGTGACCTCCACCCTCCTCCGAGCATGTTTGATGGTTAAATGCTTGATAATATCAGATATTTCCTTAATTAGCTCCCCCTCTCCCCCCAAGGTGGGGAATTAAAAAGATAAATATTTGTGTTTTTTAAGTATACAGTTAATTATCTGGACTCTGGCACTGAAAGTACTGTAGTTATAAGTAGATGGAAAGGATGGACACTAGTAATAACACATCTCAACAACTGTTTGCAATTCATCTTGAACACTCGAGGCTGTTTTATTGAGAGGGAAGTGAGAAGAAATTTTCATAACATATTCAAGCTCCTGCTTAGACTACATCAGGGTTATCAAATTTTCTACTAGAAGAGTGTTTCTTCATCCACACCTGGAACAAAAACTGAAAGTATCAGAAAGTGAAAGTAACAAATTATTGTTTAACATCTGCTGGCAGCTAAACATCACACAGCCACTCACCTGCTGCTTCCCTTTCCCATCCTATGGAACAGAAAAGAGAATTGGGAGAAAGAAAAAGGTGAGACCCCAGGGGTTGAGATAAGGACAACTTATGGAAAGCACAAAGAGAGAAGAAAACAACAACAACAATAATACCAATGAAATTATATACAAAGCAAGTAATAGAAACCGCAAGGCTCTACCTATGTGCAAGACGCTGCTTTCCAAGACACTGCTTTCCCTGCTCCAGCTGCAAACTGAAGCCACACACTGAAACAAGTTAAAAACAGAAGCCCCTGTCATGGGCCAGCCCTCCCCTTATATAAGGGGCATGACATCAGTATGATATCAAATATCCCATTGGCTGGTTTGATTGTTTATCCCAGTTGTGACCTCTCCCAGCTGTAGCCCCTTCCAACTGCTTGGGCCAGCAGCTGCTGGTGACAATTAACCTGAACCTAACCAAGGACACAAATATGTCCTGAATCTCAGCTATGAAATAACTTGATTATATGAAAGATGTTGTTCCTGGTTAAATCAGTTGAAAGCAGGCTTGCTAGATGACTTACTAAGATTCTAGTCTGAGAACATATTCAAGCATCATCTGAAGAACAGAAGCTCCAGCAGTTTTACAGTGTGAAGCCAGTAGAATTCTTAATCTTAAGACTATGATTTTGCCTTGGAATTTCTGAAATTAACAACACCCCCAAAATTATTCAGAACTCAGTCCTATTGCATTTGCAGGACTTTTCTGAACATCAGTAGAGATCAGTCCTATTACATCTCCAAGTCTCATTGTGTAGTGTAAACGGAACTTGGGTCTACAGCCAAATACTTCACACAAAGCAAAAGTAAGTTCAGAGACACATACATTTATTGTGAGGCTTACAGTCATATTCATCAGCTGTAAAAAAAACCCAAACCAAAACTAGGGAGAAGATGAAACTGCAGTTCTGCTTATATATTTATAATTTTCAATGGAAAACGTGAATGGAGATAATTCATCCCTGCTGGGCAATTTCTAAGAAAGAATCTGTGTCATTGTGTGATTGTTACACTCTCTATTGTATACATCTAAATTAAAGTAGGAAAATCTTAAATCATAATCCCAGACAACTATTAGTCTAATCAGTCTATTTTGCTTATTTTAAGTCAGTAACGAGTTGCTGAAAGGACTTCTCTAGGCTGTAGGGAAGGTCCTGGAATAGATCCAGTCACTTCACACACCTAAGAATGTCACCAGTAAGAAAGGAATTAGATGTTCCATGCTATTATAAACAAATGTTCAGATCACTTCCAAAGGTTTTTTTATCACCTTCTACAATACACAAAGATGAATAATTTGCAGTGGAAACACACGAGACTGTGAGTATTAACATTTACCTCAGGCATATTTTCATCAGACACTTGCAGCCTAGCCACTGCAAAGGAAACCCAAAATTAAATAATTTTTCAGAACTACCATTAAAATAAAAGTTAATCCTGCTAGCCATGAGTTGGAATTATTCCAGCTCATGGAGAGAAGTGAATGCTGCTGTGCAATGTTTAGAGGTAACTGGTCTGTTTTATAAATCTCATTTGTAATAAAAAGTGATGCCTGATATATTTAAGACTGCATAAATGTTCCCAGTTTGTGGCATGCATATTCTGTTCTGATCTAAATAATTTTAAATGCTGTGTACAGAAAGCCTACAACAAATAATGCAGAAACCTAAGAGAGTCTGACATTTTCACTCTTGTCCAGTCACTTTGAGATTTTGATCTCTTGAATACTCTTCTGGGTTCCTGGGTACTGCATTAGTGAATTGAAGGTGCAGAACCTGAACACACTCTGCTCCGGCCTTTAAAGTAATATCCTGAAATCCCTAAACCACAACTAGACACAGGGCTCTTCGTGATGCTAGTTTTCCCTTGAAAGAGCTGGGCTGGAGGAGCTGGAATTTTTGGGCTGCTCTGAAGTGATGTGTACAGCAGGGATGTCCTTGCTGCACTGCAGACCTTGTTGCTGGCAGCAAGAATATTATGCTCCCATGGAGCAGCTGCTGAGTGAGGGAAATATTTTGGTCCAAATACAGTGCATTCAGGTGCTTCTGAAATAAATTTTTCTTTGATCTCTGGTTTACAGATTTCTGCTTGAAATAGAAGAAATCAAGTTAAAAGAATCAAATATTGTCTCATAAACAGTGGGCCCTGGCTGTGCACTCACCTCTGTGTGGTACTGTTGTCTAGAATAAAAACCGGTTTGAGGATGTTTCCCATTGCTTTTCTGCTGATAGATAAAACAATAACATGGATGCTGGGTGTAGCTATACTGCAGCTTGCTTTAGGTCCACAAAACAGCATGAGGCAACTGCAGCCCTAACAGCTGTGCAAGAAACAAGCATGCCTAGTTTTGCCAACATGGATCAATGAAGAACCTTTAAAACAATGTGTGACGTGGGAGTAGAAAGCACTCCAGCTCCGATGCATCACTGCTTTCTCTCAAATAATGTTTTCTTTTTAAAAAGCATCACCTGCAGCAATCTCTAGCAGCCCAAAGAAGGAGGGGGAGCAATTAATTTACATTATTGGCTGCTAGCTTTCCTTTATGAAGAGACCACTTCGGTAAACCTCTACAGGAATCACCAGGCATGCTGCTCTCCTTGCCTTTTTCTGAATTATGCCATATCCCTAAAGAATTTCCTTTGTGCTCAGTAGCACCTCAATTAAATGATTATATAGGAGCAAAGGTGACTGGTGACTTGTGTTCCTTCCTGTTTCCCCTGAGAAGCATGCTACAAACCTGCTGCTGTAGCAGCCCAACTGCTTTAGGCATCAGGAAAAATAGGTACATTAGTATTTTTGCTGATCTGTACCTCCTCTAGTAACATTTCCAATACCATAGCTATGAAAATGATAGGAAGAAGAAACACACAACAAGCAAATAGAAGATAAGTAATTATGGCTATTAATCTAAAATCTCTTAAAAACACAAGCTTGCTGTCTTGAGAGAAACAATGACTCTTCCATTTCTGTTTTGAAAATTAAAACTGTAATATACTACGTCAAGATAAACAATTTAAGGACCAAAAGATGGTCCAAAAATGATGTCCTTCATTGAAAATGTATATACCAGCCAAGGCAAGGATGCACCTGGAAGAGCAAGATGATCTGTAGACTTCCTCTCATCACCATGTTACCATCTTGTAACTTCAAATCATTATGCAGCACCACACCAAACTCTCTCTATGCATTACTGTTATACCAAAGGGAGGGTGGTAGCTTCCACCAGGTCACGAGTCTTTCCACCCTCTGTGGCTTTCTGCAGCTTATTGAAACACACGTTGACCCAAAGCCAGAGGAATCCTATCCTTTATTTCAGTGCAAACCCTGAAATATTTGATATCAAAGCAGTCTTAATCCTGAAATATTTTTTCCTTTTTTTTGGGGGGGGTAGGGGGGTGGGTGGGGTGGTGCGTGAAAGGATCCAGGCTAACTGAAATGAACATATGTAACCCTAATTTTCTTAGAAGAAAGTTTTGAGGGACTTGCTTTGAGACACATACCTTTATGCCAGGCAGTCTGATAATTTTTCAAATCACAGTGATTGTTTGGTGCATTTAACATAGTCTACACCTTATCAGCCAAGCTCTTTCATACATCAGTTACACTTGGAAAAAAGATGGAAGAGAACTTGAAAGAATATACGATTTTGTGCAGAACAGCACAAAACTTGCTGTGATATTTTGCCCTTGGAAAACCAAAAGAGCTGCACGTGAGAGTAACTGTCACAGAATCATAGAAATGTCTGGGTTGGAAGGCACCGCTAGAGGTCATCTGGTCCAACCCCCTGCTGAGAGCAGGGACATCTTCAACTAGAGCAGGTTGCTCAGAGCCTCATAAAGCCTGACCTTGAATATCTCCAGGGATGGGGCATCAACTACCTCACCAAGCAACCTGTTTCAGTGTTCCACCACCCTCATGGTAAAGAATTTCTTCCTTACATCCAATCTAAATCTACTTCTTTCTAATTTAAAACCATTGCCCCTCGTCCTTTCATGCCAGGTCTTTGTAACAAAAACAGGCCCTCTCCAGTCTTTTTATCAACTCCCTTCGGGTACTGGAAAGTGTCCATTAGGTCCCCCTGGAGCCTTCTCTTCTCTTCTCCAGGCTGAACAATCCCAGCTCCCTCAGCCTGTCCTCGTAGCAGAGGCGTTCCAGCTCCCTGATCATCCTTGTGGCCTGCTCTGGACCAGCTCCATCAAGTCCCTGTCCTTCCTGTGCTAAGGGCTCCAGAGCTGGACACAGTATTCCAGGTGAGGTCTCACCAGAGCAGCCCAGGATGTGATTGGCCTTCTGGGCTGCAAGCATGCACTGTTTTATTATGTTTTGAAGGTTTTCCATATAAGAAAATATTTTTGTTTCAAATGGGTGAAAGAAAGCATGACTCATTTTCACAGCATATAATGTCTGATATCTGGGCTAGGAAGCCCTTGAAACTTTATTCTGTCTGTTCCCCCCACTTCACCAACAGCATCAGAGGGAGAGGAGTAAGTGAATCATGGTGGAGGAGATGTATCTGCAGTCCAGTTCTCCAGATGGTGGGCTGTCATCCTTTCTTTCTGTGCCAAGTTTCCTTCACAGGGCTACTTTTCTCAAGGTACCATCAGAGTAGGATAAATACTGTACAAAGCTGTAAAGCAGGCGAATGTGAAGGCTTTGTAGGGACAATCTTTCTGAAGAAGATGGAGATCAGGCAGAAATTAAGATGCACATTTATTTGAAGCTTGAATTTTACAGTAATACTAAGAGGGCAAAGCAATGACAAATACCTTCTTGATTCTGAGTATCTGAATTTGAAATATTTTCATATGCTTTGGTATATAGTCCTATATGCTCTGTTAACAGGTTTTCTAAATGTTGCTTGTTTCTGTATCACTTTCCAGCCCCTCGGGAACTGTTAGACACCATCTTCTTGGCAGTTGTTGAGATTTTAATGGGATTTCTTTATAGATGCAACCTTCTGACCAATTGCAGATTCTTTTGCCACTTGAGTTGACAGTATAACTCTAAGTAGTCATAGATCTGCCTCTGTTAAGCCAACTGAAGCTGAACATCATGAACAAAATACATAGAAATGATTGAATTTTGATAAAAATAAAGAAAAAGAAAAAAGCCATCAGCAAATTCATATTTTCAAAGGAAAAGAATTATGCTCCTATTCCACCCCTTCCAACTGACTAAGAGCTCTCTTGTGGAAAACAACACTGGAGGAAAACAGATCCAGAAAGAAGAAATATCAGCAACCAAGACAGAACACTATATCAGCTAAAGAGAGAAGCAATGTGCCAATGCTTTGAGCAGCAGACTGTGCTCCACACAGGCTTTGCCTGGAAAGCTGATTTACCATTTATACTTGACAGGCAGCACGCCAGTCATTGAGCTAATCACATTGTTCTTTGTTTCTAATATTTTCAGGATGCCACACAGGTTGGAAATGTATTACGGGGACTGGTAGCTTATGAAAGGGCTGTAAACCTGAACTGAAAATATAGAAGACATTTGTTTCCATCTACTCTAAACTGAATTCTAGCCAAGAAAGGTACTGCTGGAAACTGGATGTCAGTAAGAAATCTGTATTATATTGACAAGCCAATAGACAGACCTGAGTTCTTTTCATGACACAGAACCCAGCTTGGACCCGAGACATTCTATATTCTATCAGCAAATTTTCAATTGTGCTAATTTTAACTGCAATCTCCAGCCTTCTGCACCTGCTCCAGAGAGAAATAAGCTCATAAGTCAAAATTAGAAATAGTGTTAAAAATGTATAAAGGGTGTGGAGAAAATAATACACCCATAAACATAATCTGCCTTCAGAAGAGAGATATAAAAAGCCGGGGAAGAAATAATGGATTTTGTGGAGGTAATGAGAAAACAAAGATGATTAAAAACAAAAGCAAAACTCTTTACCATCATGCTACCCATGTAATATCTTCCCTACAGGAAAATAAAGGAACTATGATCTGAATAACCATGTACGAGGGAATAAAACAGTATTTTTCTTGGCACCAGAAATAAGTGACAAGTAGGTTTGTTTTGGTTTGCTTTTAAATTCAGATGAGCATCAAAGAGATCTGACCTTAGTTCCTGTAATGCTACAAACATTCTGGTACCATTGATCTCCAGTCACTAAAGAAATATTATGGTGGCAATGCCATGCATGGTACTTCAGTGGTTTGTTTCCCAGCAAGATTGAAAAGTATAAGGACTTCCAAATCTTTTGAGTCTGTGGAAAAGGGTTAGTTGCAGTTTTGTGAAAATTGCTTTTATTGTAAGGGTCTTTCCCGATACTTTTGAAGAATGGGTGATGCCTTTTGGAATAACATCATCAGGCATAAGCATCTGGTCAGCTGAAAGGTGGACACCTTATACGCAGAGTAGGTAAAAGGATGACAAAACCGGCTTGGTTGGAGTGAGTTGGCTACTGAGCACCAGAGATTACCTCCCTGCTACACGGTTTGAGCCTATGAGCTGTCAGCAGGACACCTGGCAGAGGGAGGTTCATTGACACCTCCACTGCTGCAGCAGCCTCTCTCTGACTGTGCTGCCCAGTTCCTGATTAAGATGGTGTGCTGATTTCTCCAGAGAGGGAAATGTTTGACTTGTCTATTTGTCCAGCTAAGCTAGTAACCGTATAAATTTGTTTCTGTCCTATTAATCCTTTCCTACAAGTGCTTTTAAACAGAAACACTGCCTGGCCCATGCAGCAGTTTTCAGCTGACACTGTATTTTTCCAGCTCCCCCACCACACTAGCTCCAGTACTCATTACCCACAATTTCCCCTGCAGTGACATAACTGTATATAGTACAGAGATTGATCTGCCTGTTTTGAGCTACAATGCAAATAACTATCAATAGTTACATCTTTCTTCCTGCCCATTAGGAATATTTTCTAATCTCCATGTCTCACATGTTTCTAGCTGCAGTTAAAAACACGTTTTAGGAAAAATACCAAACTCCATCCAAAGTGCTAGCAGACTAAATCCATACCCTGGCTTTGTGGGTCGTGGCAGACAGACCATACCTGCCTGTGCACATCTCCAGAAACTCTTCCAGCTGGAGAGATGCAGGTAACCTCACCCCACCACCCTTCCAGCAAAATACAGAAAGGCAAGTAAAACACAGGCTGGGAATGTAACTACTGCTGTTGGGATGCAAAAGATCCCATTTTGAGTCTAATCTAAAAACCCTGTTGTGATGCACATGGAAATCTGCCAGTGCTTTAAGAGCAGGAGGCTTCCTGAGAGGTGATGGAACACTGAAGGGCAACTTCAGAGAATACATAATCATGCATGCCAGGGTGGATTTAAAGATTGTTTCCTTTTATATTCTGTTATTGTTAATAATGGACCTAAGACTTAGCTGCTGTGCAGAAGGTCTCTGTTGGAAAGCAAAACCTTTGCAAATAAAACAGTTTAAGACAAGAGTTTCCTTCCCTGCAAGCCCTGTCTGAACCACCAGATGCGTCTTACAGTGTTGCCTTAAATAACTCCCCCTCGAGACAGTAAGGTGAGGCTGGCAACAAGACACATCTTCTTTCGGCAAGCTGTTTGTTGCTTTTGTTTGTTTGTTTAAAATCAACATGACAGTCCACTAACAGCGCTGTGGAAATGGTAAGTCTCAGATATCCCTTTCTAACTAGCAGGCTGAGCACTTTCAGAAGGTGGAGCATTACAACCAAGATTTTCAGCGTTGTCCCTCTATTGCCTCTGACTTGACGTCAGGGCCCATCCCTGAAGCTGCTTCTTCACCTCCCTGTCTTCTTTGAGCACAGCAGATGTCTAGAGCTGTCTTCCCTGTTTCCTTGAAGCTACCAATGCCCTTCAGTCAAGTTCCTGCTGAAAAAGCTCTCAGAGCCTCTGTCATGCCCTTGGCCTTCCCTGTTGTGCTCATGTCACTGTTCCTGTCACTGAAATGAAATGCCCCAAGCCTACTTTCTCTGGGATCATTCATAGGCTTCATCTTTGCCCCTTTCCTTGCTTTCTCCATGAGGTAAATAATCAGCAAGTCCCTGGAGGTCCCACCTGCCTCCAGCACTACACTACTACTCCACTTTGGGAAAAAAGTATATTGCAGTTGTCCTCTGAGAAACATGACTTAGTACAATTCTGGTGCATGGTTGAGAAGTACTTCGTCCTATTTACTATTTTTAATTAGAGTTTGCAAGACATTTAACTTTTTGGATGCTAACTAGATCAGGTTGGCTGCCATTTTTCACAGTTTTCATGTTTTGTTCACATTTTGACCAAATTGTTGCCACAGGAGTCTAAAATCAATCAATCAATCCACCACTAACAAACCCAAAATGAGCTTTTCGGATTCTTCAGATTCCTAAGGAAGCACTTTTTATGAAGTCAGTAAAGCAGCACAGTTAAGATACATACTCACAACAACTTAAAAGTTGATGCAGGATACAACAAAAGTTGTTTCTCACTGTTAAAGACACCTATTAAACATTTTACCTGTTTGAGTCACCTCAGCCTTTACAAAGAGTTTTTCTGATGGCACCAGAGGAGACAACAAGCCTACCTCTCCCAGACAACCAAAGCTAGAGATGAACATGACATCAAAACAGAACACATTCTTCTCTCTTGGAAGGATTCAGTCAAGTTTCTTGATACTGTGTCTGCATCTATACGCACAGAATTGAATATATACTGTTTTATTGTGCTGCTTTTCCTTTTCTTTAAGGAACAATCTATTTCTGAGGAAATGTCAGAAATTAAAGCACTGTGAAGTCCTTTACACTGCCAATTTTCGAATATTATTTCGTACTGTTTTCTTAGGAACTCCTGCTGAGCTTCAGAAACAGTTTGTGCATAAGAATTACTATTTAAGTTCAGCCTCATTCTTCAGTCTTCTGCCAGCCCACAGTGTAATATATAGTTATACTTTGAATTTAGAAGACTGACTTAACTGTGTAAGATAACTATTACTGATCTAAGGAGAAGGCAGCACTTAACTCCCCCTTCTCCAGGAGGATCCCTGCCATTTGCCCCTTTGCACAGCTCTGTCTCAAGACCTGAGAACTGTTCTGTGGACAGGGAAATAAATAGGGCTCCTAATCCATGGAGTTCCAAATCACCCAGCCTTCAGTTCTAAGGAAGGTGCCAGCAGGTTATAATGACCTCCTCTTACCATTAGGAGGTAATGGATGCTTGACCTAGTATTTGTAGTATGCAGCTGGGTGCACCTTAGCGTGCTGCCTTAATCTAAGTTTTCATATCTTGGCACTCAGCAAATGCCCTAAAGTCCAAGGAAACCGGTGATGGCACAGATCTCTTTTTGGAAAAAACTTGGCTAGCATAAATACCTTTTCACAGACCAGATAATTACCAGCCTCCAGGCTATATTTTACAGTCCCAGAATACCTGCTGCTAACATTCATCTGCTACTAACAATATCAAAGCATCATAAGACAGAAGAAAAGCCCTGCTACATATTCACACATTTATCAATTTTCAGGTTTAGGTTGTTTTTTTTCAAAAGCTTTTGTAGATAAGTGCAGACAGAAAGTTCCAAGCAAGAAAATACTTGTCTGTGCAGCTTTTAAGAAGAACACATCTGGAACAGAGTAGGAGAAAAAAAACTTGCAGAAAGCAAAATCTCTAATAGATCAGCTTTATGTCAGAAACTGTCAGCAGTATGGTTCATTCTGTGCTCAGTTCTACTGTAACAAATTATTGCTTTTCTAGGCTCAAATTTTCTCGTGTGCTGTTTCCCTACAGCACTGCATGAAATAACCCAGCACTGACCACTGCACCACAGGAGTGCCCCAAGCAGTTAATCATTAGCAATGTAATTTTGGCAAAGGAGAAGGTGGTGCAATGCAAATAAAGAAACATTAAACAAATAAACAACCACCAGCAGCAGGTAGATTAGAAACAAATGGCATGGCATAATTGCCCTCTGCTATTTTACACTGAGTCATCAGCTTGAGTCCAGCCTGGACTTGTTTATGTTATTGCCATCAAGCAGCCACTCATTTTTCTGCCTAAAGATGGTAGTGATCATAGTCTTTCTGAGATGGATGGCACAGATTTTCAAACACACATACCACACCCAGCAGCAACTATGGGCAGAAAAAGAAGTATCACTCTGTCTCTATTCTCCCCTTCTTTACAAAAGACCTTTCTCTTTTGCATTTTTTTCTCTTTTCTCAGCTTCACTACCATCCTCTCTGCATGTTTCATTTGTCCCAGCCTTTGGACAGTCGGTGCAAAATCTGAAAGTCACTTCCTAGAAGCTATGGCTGGATGCTGCAAAATAGCAGTGAATGCTATAGTTTCCCCAAACACCTGAGGCTATCTTGTGCTCCAGGGTGGCTAAGAGAAACCAGGAGTGCATAAATAGGGATGACAAAAGAAAGGAGACTTCTGGCATGAAGAGGACAGACTGGAAGATCTGCCTTGCTAGGTGCTTCTAGAGGAATTTTTCCTGAGATTGGAAGAAGAAGAACTGGCCTTTCTTTTCCCACTTTCCTTGAGGCCTTCCCACTGTTTTTTGGTTGGTTGGGTTTTTGTTTGTATTGTTTGTTTGTTTGGTTGGTTTGTTTTGGTTTAGGTTTTGTTTTTTTTTGGGGGCGTTTGTTTGTTTCCTTGTTGAAAGAAGAAATAAAAAACTTTAGATTCAAAACAAAAATCAGCACCCACTGAGACACCCTGTGTCTCTTTCAAAATGATTGTTGAGGTAGTCCATTGCAAGTGTAATGTGGAAGAGTCTTCCTGAAAGTCAACAGCTGATGTAAGAACTATGAATTCACTAACATGAAATGAGATCTGTTTGGCAGAGTGGTTTTAGAACTGCTAACATGCCTGTTTGCTTCTGCTCTAGCAGATGTTGTTTTCCATCAGTTATAGACTATAAGTGACAAAAGGATCGTGACTTCTAAACAGCAGTAATTCAAAAACCAAGAGCAGTCTTTGTGGTGGGACTGCCTGTAAGTACTGAGCAGGCTGCAAAGACAAGAACCTCCTCCCAAATAAAACAGCAAACCAAGAAGATCTCACTAATCATCTCCCTCACACTGGCTCGTGTCCTGACATCTCTAGAACTAAAAATTTTAGAGGTCAGATTTCTAAAAGTATCCACAAAAAGCTGCTATTTAAATACACAAGGGAAGCATTTTAGGTGGTAGCAAAGTAACCCTGACTTCCTGCAAACATACTTGGGCAAAAGGTTGTATCTGTCTGTAACCTTGGTATTTTTATTTCTGTGTGCCTACCAGTGTATGACCTAAAGCCTTGACTTTCCCCAAGCTTCATCAAGCGCTTCCACTGCGCATATGCACACATGGTAAAGACAGGAGGAAATGGGGAGCAGGTGGAGCAGCACTAATTTCTCTGCTTCACATTTAATTGTCACTACAGTTAAAAATGAATTTTGCTTCTCCAGTGTCTATTCATACCTGGTTCTCAACTGTACCACTTATTCCAAGGCTCTCTCTTGGTTCCACTCTGCAAACACAAACTCTCTACATTGTAATATGTAACTAGAATTGCTGATACGGAAAGATAGTTGTGGAGAAATCTCCATAACTGCAGGGTCAGGACAATCCTGACCCTGCATTTTCTGTACATCATGTCTCTAAAGAGATTGAACTGGGAATTAAGGATGTGCAAGGTTATGAACTGATACTCAACACACCTTTGGCTTTTTAATACTCTAAGATCAGCAGAAAGACAAGGACAAAACTTTAAAGGAAAAAGATACTATTCTTTAGCAAAAGTGTTTTAGGAACAGGTTCAGAACCATTCCTGTTTGTGAGTGAAATTCCTTCCATATCCTAGAGGTAAAAAAGGTGGATAGGTAAGAGGCATTCCCATTCCTAATGCTTGAGCACAACAATACCTGAGGTCAAACTAGAGTCTTGCTGTCCAGCCAAGAAGCTTAGAGTTGATCAGAGCATGTCATAGCTCTTCTCTAGCCCAGGCCTCATTGCAGGAGGATCCAGGTCTTGGCATGAGCATGTGACTGGGGCATGACCCCAGGTCAGGGAAGATTGACGCACATTAATCTTCAGGTAATTCAGCTGCAAAGTGATGTTTTGCAAATTCATTATATCCATATGAACATTCATGTGTCAGTTTATTTAATGAAAAAAATAGAGTTTTTTGTTTTTTTCTTTTTTACATCTAACTGAACCCATTCTCTGCTTTCACTTTAAATTAAGAAATTGGAGGAAAAGACCTGCTATTGGTCTTCTCCACCAGTAGAATGATAAATGGGATATTAAAAAAACCCAAACAAACAAACAAACAAAAAACACGAAAAAACCCACCCTTGTAGTAATGTTGTCTTTTTGTTAGAAGTCAGCCTCCAATAAACAGTATGGTTTGGACACTTTAGCTGCAATAACTGCATGACACAGGAAAACCCATGATTTAATTCTTTTTACACTTTGCAGCTCAATTGTCTTGATCCTGTGCTGTGCTTCTTAAAGATAGTCATTCAGCTGTGATTAGAAAACATAAAAACATGTGACAAAAGAAGGCAGAGGAAAAGAGCTAGTGGCAACTAACTACAAATTAATTTCCAGTTTTTTATTGTCTGTCATTTTTTGTCCATATTAGTCAAGAGCTTCAGATTAGTTTCAGAATTAGCAGTATTACACCTCTCAGATCTGTTTACAGTTATTTCTGTCTTACAGTCATGGTCACAAATACAACTGGAGTGACCTTCCTACCACAAAACCATAGGCAATTAGGAGAATTTGAATTGAAGTCTGCCTCTGTATCTTACATTACCAAAAGATGTTCTTGCTGTTTTACAGTATTGTAGGATCTGCTCTTGCCCATTGATTTAATTTTCTAATGACAGTAACCCTTCAGGCCCATCACAGAGACAAGAACAGAAGGCACAGGCCTACACTGAGTTCATTGCTTCTGCAGGAACTGAAGAAAGAGCAAAGCCACACTTATGCTTACCTCTAGAAAGCATCTGCTTTTTGCAAAAGCACAGCTACACGCTCTTCTTCCTTTCCTTCCCAGTTTCCATGATAAGATAAAGTAAATCTCACTTTTAAGTCAGCACCTTCTCTGAAATAACCGTTCTCCTGTGGATTTCAAATGGGTCTCCAGAGGCAACATACTTGATACATGAATCTCCAATTTAACACCATTATCCTCACACTTCACTTATGGTTCAGTAATATCTGGGGTCCCATTGTTCCAGGAAGTAAACAGCCATGGAACAGACAATGACCTTTTCTCCAGCAACCTTGTAATATTTAAAACAAGATAAATTGATTAGAGAGAAAACAGATGAGTGATTTATCAACATGTTAAATGCTGTTCCTCCCCAAAGTGCACCCCTTTCACCACCAATTTTCTTTCAGATCTACCCATCCTTCTGAGGGAGTATGTGCTTCTGCTATCACTTCCTCTAGACTGACATGCATTTGCCAGCCAACATCCTCCTAGAGCTGCCTCGCCACCAAATGCGCTGGCTCTGCTAACACTCATCTATTCTGGTGTACATTCACGCTCAGGATTATTTCTTTTATTTGAACAGCATAGTGTACCTCTTCATGAGAGAGAGTCAGGCTTCCTTGATTTAACATGATGTTTACATGATGCTTTACAGTTCACTGTAGAGCAGTTGACACAAAGAGCTTATTGCTGGTCACACAGGAGCCAATGACACTTAGGGGTTCAGAAAAACCACACCATTCCTAGAAGCAGAAGGCCACCTCCACAAAACACAGGTTTGCCAAGAAATCCATCCTGTAACTAGGCAATGCCAGGGTTTCTGTGGAAGGTGCTTCTATTATCACGCTCAGTCAAGTGGAACTGACACTGTGACAAGCACTTCAGCCCCAAAAGAGCACTAACAGAACATGGGTGAGAA
The DNA here is from genome assembly GCA_013399075.1 of Chloroceryle aenea. Lineage (NCBI taxonomy): Eukaryota > Metazoa > Chordata > Aves > Coraciiformes > Cerylidae > Chloroceryle > Chloroceryle aenea. The sequence goes on from VWZY01007177.1 coordinate 64,353, forward strand.
CAAATGCAATTCTTGACTGATGGAGCTGTATCATCAAGAGCACCTGGTCCAGAAGTGTAGTAGCAACAGTGCATCTTTATTAAATAGTGTATTTCACTGTAAGGGGCCAAACAATCTTAGTAACCCTGTGCTGTAGCTAAGATAAGCCACATCTGGATTTGTGGAGTTGTGTGGTTACACACTCAAAACTCTGCTAATGAAGATTTCACCTGTTAGTTGTGAGGCTAGAAGCTTTCAGATCTATCACCTCATATTTATATTAAAGGCCTTCAAAATACATTCCTTGAGATTGGGATAATCCCCACCACCCCCATCTAAGACCATTATTACAATAGTAGCACTTTGCAGCACTTAAAGGTAATACATCACTTGCCCATACAGGTGCACACAGAGTATCCATTAAAGAATACCTATGTATGTGTAGGTATCCAATGTGATCCAGATTGGTGTCCTCATAAGCACATGTAAAATCATGTTTCAGACATATTATAAAATGATTGGAAAAAAAAAATTAAGAAAATAAAATTAGAGGACACTTCCTTTCCTTTCTTCAAGCTTTTTCCAAACAGCAGTCTCTATCAGGTGCAGTCAACAGTAAACCCAGCTCATAAACATGCAGGCACCGAAGAACTCCTAATGTCAGGAAAAGCTAGTTTGTCCATGAAATGCATTAATTCGGGAGACCTCTCCTTTAGTACACAACAACTGCCTTTTACACAGACTGTAGCAGACTGGAATTATCATTATATTTTAATTTACTGAGCTTTCAAAAAACTAAGAGTGAAAAAGAAAACTGAAGGCTCTGAATTCACTTTCATTTGTTTCACACCTAAGAACATCCAATTATTCAAAATAAATATATCACATTCTTGCTGCAAATCTGAGCCAACAATGAACCTCATCTTAGAATGAGGGGGATGAATAAATAGGGGGAGTTTTGCTTCAAGTGTTTCACCTCTCTTTGCCAATTAAGGTTGCCATTGGTGGCCTAAGATATCATTTCATTTAGTTATTATGTAGCATTTGTGAATTACAGTCCTTTACATTTCATGATTAATATGTTTGTCCATTTTTACACAACACCACTGTCTTGTCTTCTTGCTAAGGCTGCTCCTTGTCAGATTTTTCTGTTTTTTTGGGAAGTGGGTAATGTAACCAATTCAACAGGATCCTATCTTACCAAATGCTAACATTAGACAACCATCTTTGGTTTTTTTCCAAGGTTTCACACATTTTATAACCAAAATTCACATGAATAAAACTCCTGATCAAAGAGCAGAGGACATGTCACAATCTCTTATGGGCACTGTGAAATTCCCTTTTCTATGCAGGAAAGAGATAAAATCAGCTTTCACGCTTTGTTTTCTATTTATTAATCTAAAACACTCCTTGGCCAATTGCTTTTAGTTTCTTGCTACAGAAGACTTCATGTGGCAGAGAAGTACAAAAGGGAGTTCAAGATAAAAAGCCACATCTCCTGAAACAGCAGGAATTCTGCCTCAGAGAGCAAAACAGCCCTGTTCTGAATTTACCGGCCTCCTAGAAGTGCCAGTCCCTGGAAGCACGGGCTGTTTTCTGTCATTAGCCTCTGACACCAGAAGCACTGCCTCGGGGAGGGAAGGAGGCAGGACGAATGCCAGCCAATTCTCAGCAAGGTTCTCATGCCTGCTTTGCTTCTCCAATCTCCTTCTCTGACTTCCTTAAACAGCCACTGTGTCTCTTTGCCTCTGCACTTCTGGGCAATGCCTCTGCCTTGAGGTATCTTTGGATACAGTAGTGACGGGAGCATCCCGAGGAGGAAGTGAGCTGTGGTCCTTCCTCTTCTTAGAGGGATGGCCAAAGAGTAAACCCGAGCTCTCCAGGCATGCCTGGAGCCGTATCACTGCACTAGGCACAACAGCTGAAAAAAGATTTTGCAATAAAATGGACACTTGACAATGGGGACAGTGTAAGATCTAATCATCTGCAAATTTGTCAGATTAGTAGAGAAAGAAACAAATGGGAGAGTGGTGAGTAGAAAAAGAAAAGAAGTTGAGGTATCCCAGCAGTTGGCTTTTTGTAGTAACATTGTTCTTGTTAAATTACAAGTTAATAATCAGGAACATGTGGGTGCCTGCCTCTTGTAAAGAGATCTATGCTGCAGCTGAAAAAAAGCACACTTGTAAGTATCAGACATCCACCTTCTCCACATAAACATGCCCCATAGATGTATCAGCTACTTATATACCCTGACATATTCAGAGATGCATATATTAATGAAAAACGCTGAAAATCCACTTTTATGCCTCCACTAGAGGAGACATTTTCAAAGCACTTCTTCCAATATGGAAGAAATCTCATCTGACCTAGTTTCCTACCCTGTTTGTTACCTTCTAGATGTCTCATCTGAGGTTCCACCTGCTGTTTCACCATCTGCCAGCCTTTTTTAGATCAGAAGAACCTTCTGAGTTACATGCTAAATGTCAGGCAAGCTTGAGAAACATTGTTTATGTCTGCATTTAAACAGATTATCTTTTCCATTAAAAATGCATCCTAGAGACACTAAGGGCTACGATCTCATTTGCTTCTGGCTACTGTGACTCAATATCAAGTCTGCATATGTGATCCAGATTGGTGTCCTCATAAGCACATGTAAAATCATGTTTCAGACATATTATAAAATGATTGGAAAAAAAAATGAAGAAAATAAAATTTTCTTAACAAACTCATGCTGTTAGTTCAGACCTGAATATATCCAAGCAGAATAATACCCCGTGAAAACCATTATTACTGTCTTTTCCAGTAGCATTGAAAGCCTCAAGGTAGGGGCCAAAAAGCATCAGATAATTTAGTCAAAGTCACTGGAAGTCTTGTGCTGACTAAGTCAAACCCAAAACCAGTATCAAGGAACCAACTATCTTCTACCACTTACCTCCTGCACAATTTCAGAGCAGAACACAAAGATTTTGTTCGCATTAATATGTCATTAAATATCAATTACCTGAAGGAATAATTGTCTCTAAGGTTGCAATACCAAAGGGCAACCACGCCATTCAAACCCACCATTTGAGGTATGCTGTACCACACAGTATTTACAGTATGGTATTTTGCCAGAGCGTCAGACCACAGCAAATGCTAAAAAAGCCTGCTGAGGACTTAGCTGCGGGATTTTGCGGAAGTCTTTATTTTCTGCTACTTTTTGCTACTCTTCCATATTCTTCAGAGGGACAGATCATCTAATCTCTGTCACCTCTGAGTACTTTGGAGACTTAAGAGAGGCAACAGGAATCATCCACATCCACGTAAGTCAATGAAAAGAGAGTTAGGGCTCAGAGACCCAGAGTATCACTTCCACTGAGCACCATCTATCTGACAAGAAAAAGTACTTAGGAAACTCTAGAAGCAAGTGTTTCAGCAGTTATTTTTTACCGAAAAAACATACAGAAAAAAAACCTGGAAACTCATCACGTCAATAGAAACTGCCACACATTATTTGTACAAGAAGATCAAAAGTCCTGAATCCAAGTCTCCCAGCTCTTGGAGGCAAAGGTCTCTACCCTGAATTTGCTGCAGTTGATTGACCTGTTGTCTGTAGCCTCTGCTCCCGAGTTTTGAGGGGCAGAGGCTACGGGGACCTGGTTCCGTGAACGCTACGCAGCTTTCTTAATGACCGGACCTGACATTAGCACGCTGACACAAATGTGGTGGACGGAAATGGCGTTTATTGCAGAGTAGCACCGCGTTATATAGCCTAGGTTTTACAACATCACATCCGTCTGCTAGCGTCATAAATCAAATGCTACTGGCTATCTAACTGTCCCTGTCTTTCTGTACAACATGAGATCTTCCGAGCGCCGGGCCTTGACCACAACAGTTGTCCATGTCAGATGCTTCCACAAAAGAATCACTGCACCTAGACTGCCCATGCTATGGAAGCCAGGATAAGTAAAATCTGTGAGATGCAGGCATGATACTTTTCCTTCAGTTTAGGACATGATAATTAAATTGCCTACCACCTCTCAAGAGAATGAAGGAAAGTCTCGGTGGGAGGAGGAGGGTATTTCTTGCCCTATCCATCAGACAAATACACAACTTAAAAGTCATTATACAAAAGGCATGCAACAGAAGTGTTAGCACTATGATTTACAGTAATAAAAATATTATTAAAATGTGACTAATTAGAAACCATTATAAGATCAATTAAATTTGTCAAAAAGGAATAAAAAACTGACTTCCTTTTTCTCCCCTGGAGGAACTGGGATATGGTAAGACTCATTATGTTGTAATTTGAGTACCAAAGATTGCTTTCAGTTTGAGTTGAAATCTAGGCTCTTAAGGAAATACAGCTCTGATGTATATTTCTCTCTAGCAGGCATTGCTTAAGCAAATGTTATCACAACAGTAGAAGCATTTTTTTAATACCCAGAGCAGACATTTAAAGACATTTGAATACGGCAATGTCTATTCAGTTCAGCTTTAGCATTCAACACAGTTTTGACATTTGCAATCTGTATGTCAGTATTCATCTCTCTGCAGGAAATAAACCAAAATGGCATTTAGTTTACCTGGAAAGGATGGTCAGACAGCCCTGAAGGAATCTAATTAAAATGCAGCTTGTTACCAGAGCAGTGCATCACACTGTGCTGCCATAGTAACCAGGGGTCCCATGGACTTTTGGGGCCATCTGAGGGCACGTTTGCAAGAGGCACAAGAACTAAGCTGATCACCTACAGTACATTTTTATATGACCTGAAAAATCAGAATGGTTTGCTGATGTTAACCTATGAAAGAAAATAATTGACTCCTACATGCTCTGACAATAGGCCAGTCTCAGGAAGTCAAATAATTCTTAACACTATTTTTTATGACATACTGCTCCCCACAGCTTATATAAGAAGTGTATAACTTATTTGCAACATGCGAGCAACCAAACAGTTTGATTTTCTAACAGGGAATCATTAGAGCAATCAAGACCTGTGGGGTGTATAAGAGAAGATAAATAACAGAAATATGTATTTTACTTTGGCTGCTATTTCCAGTGCTACTTCCTCAAATACCAGGCATCTAAACACTCTCAGTTGTTGCTTTTGGTGGATCACTCCCTGCTGGCATGCTGGGGAGAGAAGGAAGAAAAAAAAAATAAAAATCATCACACTACAGTACTGGGCTTTTCTTCCCAAATCCTTCTACTAGAACAGAAGGATCCTTAAAACAACATTAGTAATTATAAAAGCAGTATCTTGTATTGTGCCCTGTCCTAATATTAATTTTTCATGGACACAATCAATAGATTTGCCACTGAGGCATTAATATGAATTATAACAGTAGAGATATCCAGGTCAAGAGATTCTTTTGACACACCAGCTGTGAAGGATACTGCAAATTGTTAGTGGGTTGTTGCAGGTCAACAGTAAAGATTTCTGCAAAAGAGCATAAGACTTTAGCCTCCATTAAGCAATTTAACTATTACTGAAAAGATCTGCAAGTTGTTTGAAATGATCAAGGGGATTTTTAATCACTTTGAGAAAAGAGCTTGATAGCAGTTATTCTGAAATAAATGAAATACCTTAGAAATAGAGGTTTGGGGCTGGGGATTAACACGGGAAATTGAAGCACTGGTTTTCTAAGCAACATGAAATCAAAATATTTATGTGATTTTGTCTCCCAGTCCTACCCCATCAGCTCCCACTTTATACACCTGCAATGGGTACATAACTGGAAAAACCTATTCCACATTGTGCACACTAATACCAGGTAGGTTACAGAAAGACAGACAGTAGATCAGTTCAGGAACAAGTTGGAGAGTTTTGTGTCTCTTTTTTTGTACATACCAATGGCACACATTATGAGGTGGTTCCTAAGCTTCCCCACTTACAAAAGAGATGATGGTATTTATCTGTTTGAAGCTCCATGCCCCAGAACACTGGAAAGCCTAGCTGCAGGGAAGAGAACCTTAAACAAAACCCCACTGTATCATTCAGGTTAGAGATGACATTTGATCTAAAAGAGTAGATAATAAAACATGAGAGAAAAAAAAATCTCACCTTTAAATCATTTTACTACACAGAGAAGCATTCAGGCAACATAATTACTAAAATTACCATAAAAAAAAAAAAAGTAGTATCAACTTTTGCTAAATGGGAGTTGTAAAACAAACTGATTGCATCTAATCCATCACTCTTCTGCATAACGCAGCACTTTAACAACCTTCAATCAGTAACTCTTCAAAGGCCCTCATGATTTTCTGATAATCTGCTGCAGTCCATTGTTAATGTCTTCATTCACTGTCAGGTTCTCCTTACAACAGGAAGTTCACTAGCATGGCAAACTAATCTATTAATCTATTTTGTCAACAATGTACTCTGGCTGAGGTACCACCCCTGATAATCTCATTCTTCACCCTGACTTTTGTATAGACTGGACTTCCATTTGCTGATTTTGTTCCTGTAGTTCCTTCACAGGAAGCAACAGTCTGAATGCTTTAACAGGGACTTCTGGAGAAGAAAGAAAGTGTTACAAAACATCTCTAATTTAGAAGTTAATTTTTAATGGGTTACATTTTATTAGATTCAGTTGAACACCATTATTTACAGACACAAGTTAATAAAACACATCACAAAACAAGAAAATTTCAATGGCTAATATTTATAGGTGCATAGTTCATGCTGAATTACTTTTTTAATATGTATAATACACATATATAAAGCTCTCACAAGAAGTCATCTCTGCACAGAAGGAATAGTCATAGGAAACAAAAACTGTATCGTAAACAATATCAAATTACTGACAGCCTATCAACAAAACATGTGCAGAGTTAGAAATAAGCAATAGACAGGTGTTTTTATTTAATATTTTCTTTTTTAACTTTTAGACTTGAAGCCACAATATCCACAGCACAACAATGACCCTGCCAGCCATCTTTCATTTCAGCAGGAGGGAAATGCTGAAACAAGGTGGACACAGTCACAGATACTCCAATCATTGCTGATGGAAGACTTCAAAATACACTGTAAAAACTGTAAAAAAATTTCACGACTGGGCACATTGGAACTCATCACTTGTACAGGATGGGATGTCTTTAGTAGACTGTAGATTTCAGGAGATATAAAGGAAGGAAAGGACTCTCATGCTTCAGGTTCATAGTCTTGATACTCTTCCTAATGAGGAGAGCAAAAATCAGCACTACTAGCATTTCTGAGAAAGACATCCTACTTTCACTGCTTGTTCTATTCCTACTGGACTCAATGCCAAAATACACAGATTTTCATGTAATCTTTCAATTAATTATTGCTTTGTCACATCTTCCAGATACTGTACCTTACAAGTTGTTCTATTTACAGAAGAATTCGTCTTTTAGAGTGGTTAATGTGTTATTCAGCTGAAGTTGCCAGAAACTCATGAGGCCCCCATGGAGATTCCCTTCAAGAGGGAGGAGGACTACCCCTGGGCTAAACAGCACAGCAGGTGCTGCAGATAATCATGCAAGTCAGTAAATCATTTATGTGTGTGTTTAACTACAGGTATGTTAGCAGCCCTCATAATTCCAGTGATACTCAAGGTGTTAGTATCAAGCATGCCTTGAAGTCTTTTACTGGATCACAGCCTAAATGTTTTATACCTCTCATTTTCAGCCTGATTATCTATACCATATAACTGCTGCTCCAACTACCAATGCATCATGCCAGACACTGCAGTAATATTTGGGATAACAAGTTCACGAAAAACAACAAAATAATTTACTCCCATAATTGCATTAACATGTTTTACAAAGCATGATGCGTTGATAAACAGCCAAGCTATTAAACCAATCTATGAAGATGCAGGTTTTCCCACACACCCTACCAAGCACGAGAAAGATACATGTTTACTGTGGATGACTCAGAAACTCAGGCACAAGTGTTTAGAAACACAGACAGTATTTTCCTGTTAAACTTCCTTGCTATGAAGGAAGCAATGGATTTTCTTATTCCCAACACTGTATCTCTGTGAGATCTTGGCCAAAGAGATGATGTTTCTTTTGTGCCCTTGAAGCTCACAGCATCAGCCTGTGCCAGGCTAATGTTAACTCCAGCATGCAGCCCGCTCCTGCGTGCCCTTCTCCTACGTGCATTCACAGCAAATACAATAGATGTACCTCTGGAGGCATTTCATAAGCCTCATTCTCAGGATCCACAGGAACATCTGTATTATTCACCATTCCCTCCTGCAGGAAACCTTCTTCATTCTAAATTTAAAACAGGGAAAGAAAAGTGACAGACTGTAACTGCTTGCCTTGTCATTTATTCCAAAGTGTGCCTTTTCTCCCCACCAGTGGTTGACTTTTTGGCACGTCCTTTGGTTGCAGGATGTTGCCAGGGGCTGTGAATTGCTAGAGGACATAGTCATCCATGGGAATAACTACTGTCGTCTTTCTGAATACCTGAAGTGCTGAAATCCCATTTCTCTCTTGCCATGGACAAGCCAAGAAGTCAAGCTGAACCTAAGAACAACAGGATCACCACTAATTTGCTAAATATGTGTGAAAAATTCCTTTGTTCGAGTCATAAAGCAAATCAAAACAAGATTTTTGCTCCGTAAGAAACTGATCTGGGAAACACAGTCCCACACAAATTATTTAAGTAGGTTATCACATTAATTTCTGTTTAACTACTTAAGGCAATACTCACAGATATGCAAAAGTAGTTGTACAAGCAGGCCAAAATAATTAGGTAGTATCAAGACACACAAATGAAATAGTAATTTAGATATAATTTATTGTTTAATAAATTATATATTTTTAATGTTATAGAAACATCTCATAAATCATTCTTTATTTTACAGTTTTAGCCTTTTCACAGTACATTTCAAAGGGGAAAAAAAACCCAAGAGAACTAATAGACTACTATACTAATAGACTACTAATAGAGTACTGTTTTTTTCCTTCTGTTTTTTAACCTAATTGTATTGGGAAAAGCATTTTTGCTTTAAGGGTTCACATGTCTATATAGTGTCTTATGTCAACCAGCATGTTACTCTGTGCAGTATTAGCATATGATACATGGCACTATCTGATACTCAGCTTCTTACATGTTTCTTCTGAGCATGTTATTTGCCACTATAGAAGAGCTTCTATTTATATAGCAATTTTCTTAAGAGCCTCTTGGAATTAATGAGATTGCAACAGTATGAAGAGTAACTTGCTGAGTGAGATTACTTAAGTGTTGTCCTAGAACTATAGATACTATCTGAAACAAACACAAATAATAAAGGGGGAATAATTCTAACTGGGCCAATTCCTGTAGCAGTTGTTACTATGGAAGTTCAGAAAATAAACATGAGTTTTGCCAGAACAAAGACTGCTGGAGTTTGTCCTGAACTGTAAGAAAAATGATATGAAAACAGGCAGAGTAGTTCAGTGGGACTGTTGTGACTGTACTGATTTATAACAGTTGCCAAGCTAGACAGAAATGCATTAAAAAACCCCACCACAATTACAGACACTCAGGAAGAAACTACCTTAAAAAAAAACCAACCTCCCGGCTGGTACCATAGACAGAAATACAAAATTAAGTCACAAACCAGGCTAATGAGGTAATACTTTGAAGTCTGCAATTTATAGAATAGTGAGGCTAAATTAAATTTAGGATATAGATAAAATAAGGATAAGAGAAGCAAATCCTGAAACTCCCCTCTGCAAGTTTAACACCAAATAGAAAATAATATACAAAATAGGCGGCACTAAACCCTCTTTANCTGGGCTTTTCTCCAGGCTCTTCTCCCCTCTTCGACTGCTTCCTCGGAACATCCAAGGAGGACTCTGTCCATTCTGCCTTTGATCCCTTGTTCCTGAATCCAGTAGCAGAATCCAGCTCCTGAACACACCTCCCATCTGCTGCGGGACCCAGTCCGGACCCCCCAGTGCCTGCTCTGCAACATCAGTGGTGACAGTGATGTAATTACCATCAGAGGGTTGGGTTCAATACTGGTTTTGTATATATTTGTACATTCTATATTATTATTATTAATCATCATTAAAGCCGTTCTAGTTTCCTTTTCTAATCACTAAGTCTCTTCCCTTATTAATTTTCTCTTCCCCTTTGGGGAGGGAGGGGGGTTANATGTTTCTGTTGTTCATTGTTTGCCAGCTCTCAGCTCTCTCTGTGGTTTAACCAGGTGACCTTAGTGTCCTGGTTTGTGTGAAAACAGAACTAATTCTGTTCAGTGATTTTACTTTTCAGTTCAATACTTCTAACAAACAGCACTTCCTGAGATTAGAAGCATGTTTTCACAGACAGNATTTGTACATTCTATATTATTATTATTAATCATCATTAAAGCCGTTCTAGTTTCCTTTTCTAATCACTAAGTCTCTTCCCTTATTAATTTTCTCTTCCCCTTTGGGGAGGGAGGGGGGTTAACAGTGAGCGTCTGTTAGATCTAAGGGGCTGCCCTGACCCTAAACCGCTACACTTAGTCATAATACTCTGTTCTTCACTTGCTATATATCCCAATGCATAAATTGTGACTTTTTCTGCCAGTTATGAATACTGTTCTTCTTTGGTTTGGTCACCTTTTCTGGCAATGACGCATGTGCATCCATGAGGTTTTTCACTCTCATCAAAGTCCATGATGTGAAGAATTTATCTCCATAATGCAGATTCCGCTCTCCAGCTCTTACTTCGGATTTTAGAAGTTCCACTATGGCAGCATCTGGTCCCTTTGCTTCTCAGAAGGATCAGATACACCTTTTCCTTTAGAGGTAAATAGTATAGTCCATATGGAATCAATGTGGACTGTTCTGCCAAGTTCCCTCCATCCATGTGCCTGTTCTCAGTTAACACCCTGCACTGTTCTATGGCATAGGTAACATGGACAAATTCCACAAGTCAAGGGACACTGATGAGTAAGGTTGCTAGTATCTTTGTTTTGGCCTGCGTCTTCCAGAAGAACTAATAATTTTGGTTATTCAACATGACAGTTAACTTTTCAAGCATGAAATTATCAGAAACACTGAGCCCAATTACAGTTCTGCCCTAGCTTATCAAAATGTTCAAGCTCCTAAAATTGTTTGATGTGCAATATTTAACTGTCCTAGCTTCTACACAAATTTTTAGAAGTATTTATGTCTATGTACTTTTATGAGAAGTCACATCAATCCCTAAAAGCTTTGACTGAAGTAGCTAAGCAATGTGCAATAATGCGTGTTATGCAAATTTCAAAGCTGTCACTGTGCACTTGATCTAACATACCAGCTCTAAGGACCTACAGCTCCACTTACTGCTCTCCTGTTTCAGCCAAAATATAATTTAATTCATGCTTCCTCCTATCATTAAAGAACAGCTTCAGCTAACAATTGGTACATCAAGTAAAACTGTGTCTGAGGTTGCACGAGGAAGAAAGCATGCAGCTAATGTTATCTGCAGCAGGAAAACAGACGGCAAGTGAAATTGCCAGGACCATTAGTAAAAATGAAGAAAAAGATTTGCCAATTGAATTTCAGAAAAGAGCTTCAAAGCTTGTACACTGCTTGTTAGAAACCTCTGCCACGGGTCTGGACTGTCCCTCAGGATTAGAGACACATGATGCATAAAAAGGCTGACTTTATCATCTTCCCAAGTTCTTTCAGTGAGTCAGAATGGAGATTCCTCTATAGCTTCAAAAAAACCTATCAGCAGGACTAGTAAAATACAACATCAATCAAGACACCAGTATTTTTGCAAATTAAGCAAATCATAAGCCATACAAACCATCAAGGGACCTCTTCATCTGGGAAAGGCTTATCATCTTTGTCCAGCTGCAAACAGTAACACAAACACCACCTTTGATGCTGATGTCACTGCAGTTCAGATGAGGATGAGACTACTCAAGGTCACATCTGTAATATTTAAATGTATAGCATAGGTGACCACATCATTTTTAATGGTGTCTCTCTCTGCTTCTGATGTGCTGTCCCTCTGAAGTTAGGTTATCACAAAAGTAACCAACCACCCCCTGTAACAGAAAGCCATCTAAGGTACACCTTTTATTACTAATTATTTCTTTTAAAACAAAGAAATGCAATTTTATGTTCTCATGATCAATAATTCCATATCCCGATTCAATTATGGAAGAGAAAAAAAAACAAAACATCCACTAGACCAATTCTTGTCTTCGTATGAAAGATGTATTTTTTTCTTGAAGCTGCAATCTCTATTCTTAAACCACAAAGAATGGCATTTCCTGAGGGAAAGACTTTTATTAGAAGATCTGAAAATGTAACCAAAAGCTTCTACCAGGAGAAGTGAGTTTTTAACTGGGTAGCATGAGCTTGTTTGAAGAAAAAAGCAACGCCTACCCAAAACTTGAAAACAGGAAAATTACAACTCATGCAATACGCAATGTCTCAAAAGCACAGTGAGGTGAGTGTCAGTTTGTGCTCTCGGCACTCCTGCCTACCTACCTCCAGAAAGCTTCATGACTATATGACTTGCACAGCCCACCCACATATTCCTTGGGAATGAATGGCTGTGGTGTACACCCTCCCTCCCAAACCACGCTGTGCTCTCGTGCTGTCGAGCAACTTACTTTGTAAGCAAAGTGCGGACAGTGTACCCTCACTGTAGTCCCATGGCCAGTTCTGACTTAAGGAACAGGCACAAAGTAACTGATACACAAGAGTGGCAAAAATGTGAAGTAGAGCTTATTTGCTGCAATGGTTCCAAAATGTTTCTTCCTTCTACTTTACTATGGAAATGAATCCTGCGAGACTGTGCATGACAGTGTGAAATGACCTATTTATTGCAATAGCATAGTAATCAAGCTAATTAAAAAGTAGTCCTAAAGAGGTGACCCTGCTTAAGTTATAAAGTATTTGCTAAAATTTCAGGCCTGTTCCTTTTACCAGCAACATGTCACCAAATGGGTTTCTCTTATTTCAGTGGTTTTGGTAAAAACTGCACCCTCTTCTTTCCCTTCACCCTCTTTCCCACCTCACAACCTCACCTCACTTCTTGGTGGAAAGGGAGGGGCTGTTTATGATCCTCTACACATGGAAAACAGTCCAAGTGGTCTGTTCATGGTACCACACCTATGTCATCATCATGTGGCAAAATGGTCACCTTCAGGAGTGCATTCAGTCTTTTCAGTGATGTGTCTTTGAATGACAAAATTATTACCATCAGAAATAAATTACTGTATCTCAGGTCACGGATGAAAGCAACTTCAAAAGGAAGCATTGTAATTATAGTAGCAGTTGACCTAAGCATAATTTACTAACTCTCATGCTAGTAACACATTCTTTCTTTGCGTTATGAATGTTGAAGGAGTCTTTAATGCAAATTTTCACAATTACTGGAGACTAGTTTCTTCTGGTGTGATTCCATATTTTGATATAAACCAACCAGGCTACTGAAGTATCTGCTCTTAAAATGTTGATACAGGCAAGAGGAGATCATCCTGGAAGTCACTTCAGACGTCAGAAAGCACTCTTAGAGATCTTCCAGTCCAACCTCCTAGCTCAGAGTTGGGTCACCTAGAGCAGGTTACTCAGGGCCATGCCTGGTTAGGTTTTCACCATCCCCACAGATGAAGACTCCACAATCTCACTGGATATCCCTGCTCCAGTATTTGACTATTCGCACAGTGAAAAGACTTTTTCCTACATTTAAATGGAACTTCCTGCATTTCAATTAGTGCCCAACGCCTTCTGCTGTTTCACTGGGCACTGCTGAAGTCAGCTTCAATCATCTTTACCACTGCTCCCATCAGGTACTTTTACATCTTGAATAAGCTATCCCCATAAACTTTAGTTTAGTGATTATGTTTCACACTTGTTGATTTTTGTTTGTTCTTGAGATCTCTATGAAATTTCCCATGCAGATATTGTGAGAGGATTTTTTCTCTAGTAGAAAGCTCCACTGTCTGCAATTACATATATAAAAATAAGGCAAGGTTTGCCTCAAACTCCTATCAAATAAACGTAACATGAGAAGTAACAGTTAATTTCAGCAAAACAAAGTATTATAAACTCAGTGAGCACTGGTCACACGACATCACTTGCCAGTCTCTTATTTAGTGTTTTATATGTGCTGAACTAGCTGTGAATCAAGATAAGAGGCACTATGAAAAAACAGTGAACCAGAATAAGGAAAAAGCTGGTTTACAAGATAATTTTGTCACGCTTCTTTTGTAAAGACCTTTGAAGTCCCTTTTGGAAAATCCTTTGAGACCCCCAGTGAAATGTTCCATGCAAAGCATTTTTAATGTAGACTAGTTGGCTGCATGTACATACCAGCTGGTACCTGGGGGAGCTTGAAATAAAATTGATAAGGTGAAAAAGAACATTAAAAGATCACATCCAATAGCCTTTCAAAGTTACCAAGAACTGACAGACTAGAGTAAGAGTACTACTGCCTTATATTGTAGTTCTGAGACCAGTGCACACCAAGGGCAGACATGGCAGTGAGGTGGGATATGATGTTGGGTAAACCAGCACACACATTGCTTTCCTGACTCAACAGTACAAAGGACTGTGCCAGTGCCATTCTCAAGCAAATTCTCAACACCATGCAAACCAAAGAGATCCTAAAATAGCCTCAATTTATGTACTTTCCTATTCCTAAGGTATTAAACATGTGAAGTTGGTTATAACTGAGTTGCCAGGTCAGCTCACAATGCTCTAAAGCTCCTGCTCACTCACTGCAATAGCTGGTGCCCTCCAAGCCTCAGCTGTGAGTGACAAAGCATTAGCCACAGTCCAGTGGTTTCACTCTGGAGATGCAGAGAAAAGACTTATCTGTGCACTAGCTAGAAAGAAGTAAACTGTTTTAATTATCCCTAAGCTAAATACCTAAGTGAAGGAAATGATGAGAAATCATTATGTATGAAGGAAATTAGCTGTTCCAATGCACAACTCATTTGGAGTACCAATAATGACTACTGCCCTCCTTTATGCTTAAATGGGAAGTGGAAGTGAAAAAGAAACATTTAATTAAACAAATAAACATCAGTGCAATAGCGCAATTCCAAGGAATGGCTGACTTAGTGCCTGCAAATGCAACAGTCTACATTTTGATTCATGCTTTTATGCCCCTCAGATGGCAATAAAAAGGATTAAGACTGAGACGTATGGAGAGAGGAATGAATGTCAAGATGAAGTGTCTGTGGTCAGGTTCATCTCAGTATAAATGCTGGAAATACTTGCTGTTTACAACAATTTATGAGCTGTTGTAAATTTCTAGAAAAAAAAATTTCAATACAACATAAATTGTGTATATTTTTGGTTTTGTCCTTTAAAACTCCCTGTTTAGTATAACTTGAAAAGATGAGACTCAACTCAGTTTAGAGTACAACAGAAACAGTCCTGTGAGCAATCAACTTTCCTCAAACTCAGATTTGTGTTTTGCATTAATGAGGCTGGTAAAGTATGTAATTATAGCTGCTGGTATGTCATTTGCCAATAAATGGGTGTGGATTGTATGAAAAGCCTACCCATCACCCAGCACAGACCAGCAGGTCATATGAATTCTCAAGTGATGCATACATGCATTAATTACAGGTGACTTAAAATAACAGATTCCCTAGAGGCCAAGTCAATGTGCCACCAGTAACACAGATAAATGCATCCAGAACACACAGCTTCATCCTTTTCAGGTTCCCAAATCTATGGTGACATTGAAAACTCCACAGGTAGGGAACAAAAAAGCTAGAGCTTACCATTTAGAAAGACCAAAGTAATTTCTAATTGCAAAACAGTGGGAATGATAAATGCTAACTAAACACCGCATCAGAGGGATGTGGTCATAGCTGTGCCTCACTTGACATTCTCCTGAACAAGGTAGAGAAGCATAGGTCAACAAAAATATTTTAGAGTCATTGATCTGATTGAACAATATCCACTATCAACATCACGATTGACATTCTCAAAATTGAAGTTCCAGGGTGCCATTTCACAGAAATCTTGAGCCAGTAATACCACTATTTTCAATAAGGATTTGGAAGAAGGACCAAGCACTGCACTTAAGAAGAAACAATAAACAACCTGAGTGTATTTTTCTTAGTCCTGCTATATAATTCAAAGATATCTTGACAAAACTGAGTAAGTGACTGAAATACATAAGATGCAGCTCAATAGGAAAAGGTCTTAATATGCTGCACTTAGGCATTCACCAAATCAAAAAGGAAGGGCAAATGGTGCATAGAAAAGAATTCAAGTCAAAGAATAACATAAGCCAGCAATGTCATGTCACTGCAAAAAAAGGCAAGTCATTGTCTCATGGATTAACAAGGCCTGTCAGGTAAGCCGCTTGGTCTGATCCAGCCCATGGGTGCCTTCTCCTGAATACAGAATTCAGTGTACACAATGCACATTGCTGGGGATGTGGGGAGATGCCAAAGGAGGAGAGCAGGAATGATCCCATCCTAGGACAGACAGGAAAGATGAAGGAACCTGTCAGGAAAGCATAAGCAAACTAGGTTTATATAATCATAAAGGTATCACCTTAATTAGAAGTCTTAAAGAATAGCCTGGCCCTACATCCTTCAGGAGCTCCCTGGGATTAGCTAAACCCATCTGTCCCCCTGCAGCAATGGAAAATTCTCCAATCTGTATGAACCCATCACCAAGAACAACCTCCAAGGATGATACCTGAGCTTTGTCTTCATTAAATAAAACTAGAACATAATGATACATGATCTTGACCGATCACATTAACTAAAACAATGCTACACATCAGTTTGCAGTCAGCATAGACATAAGCAACCTTGAATTTGGCTCCATTAAGTCAGTAAAGGTGATTTTAAACAGCACAGTCCCAGACAAAGCCGCAAACTTATTTTACCAACTTATTTTAACACTGTTTGAATATCATAATCACATTCCAAGATTACATATTTTTTTTTAGTGTGGATAAACTCCAAAAGAAGCTATTGTATAGACCCCATGAATATATATTCTCTTTTCAAAGAGAGAAAATAAAGGAGGAAAATAAGTTCCCTCTACAAGAATTCTCCACTCGTGCATACCATTCATTCAATGCTCTGTTATCTAAAAGAGTTGTCTCTAAACCAGTTATTTCTCCCTGTCTTAGGAAAAGTACCCTACACAGACCTGCAGGACCAGCCACCCTCCAGCATCAGGAACAATGTAAGTTCCCACTCCGTTATACATAGCCCCAGAGTTCTGTATCCCAGCTGTTGTGAATGCATTCACAAAGCAATTAAGTGACTTCACTCACTTCTAAGGACGTATTTAAAAAAAGAGGAATTGATCTCTACAGATAGTGGAAAGAGAGTAGGTTTTTCATTTTCACCCTTTCACTTTTCTCCAGAGTATGTGTAGATAAGCTAATGCAATCAGCATTTACTTATTTGCTATTACTGAAGAGTAAAGGTTGAGCTGTGGGCTGACAGGAGAGCGAGAGGGAGAATGGTCACCTTCAAAGGCTGTAATTGATAGACAGGACATGCTGTTAGTGAAGTACTTACCATTTAGTTATTATAAGTGAGCATCTCTCTAAGTGTTCCTTAACTTCCAACCTACTACAGCACTTTACCTAGCTGAGGACTTTTAAGATATTCTTCTGCTAAGGAAGAAATCAGCATTTGCTCTGAAAAAGACCCGCAGCAGCTATTTGAACCATTAAGATTCCGGGAGTGTTTCCTCCAACTGTGACCTATTCAGTAGCAGATCAAACATTACAAAAGACTAAAGAGTCAGCTGGCATTTTAAAATTTGTATTCCTGAAGTATCACCCTTCACCTGGAAGCAAGTATACAAATATTCTAAGCTTTCACTTGAATTCGGAAAGATTATTTCACAGTTCAGTGGCATGAAAGCAAACATCACAAACATACCTTCAGCTTATTCTCCTCCTGTAGTAGAAGAAATAATTCTTTTTAACTAAGTGGAAAGAATTATTGAATAAAGTTTACCTTGTAAGGTATAAGAGGCAAGGAGAGTCTTAAAAGGACTACTACCCAAATATACAATATCTGAGTGTCTGTAGTTTCTCTCCCTCCTCTGCTGACACTGTTAGTGTTATCTTTGCTTTTCATTTCCGGCTTAGATGAAGGAAAATATCAGACTGAAGTCTACTGTCCTTTACACTGCTTGAAAGTGAAGTTCAAAGCAAAACTGCTTTTCCTAAGCCAAATTCTGCTCTTATCTATGTCAATATAAGCCCAGGGTAACTCTTCACTTAACTACGCCATCTCTGTATTCATACTTGTACCACTGAGATCACCCTGTCTGTATGAGCCTCTTTTCAGACACCTGCTGCCATTCCAGAAGGGATACATATTGTCAGAATCTTTACTACTTCTTCATATTTACAAAAATCATAAGAATGGAAGTTAGGATGGCCTTGAGAAGTCACCCAGATCATACCTCTGCTTTAGGCAGGTTCAGCCTTCCCTAAATCATTCCAAATATGTATCTGGGAAAAGCTACCTTAAAAGCCTCCAGTGACAGAAATTCCACAGCATCCTATTTCTGCACTTAATTACAGTAACTATTAGAATCTTCCTTCTTTTGTCTAACCTCAAGCTCCCTCACTACCATTTACCGCCAGTATTTCTAATCATACTCCCAGAGTATACAATGCCATTTCTCTCTAGCAAGGGTTGGATACTGACTCATGTCAGTCTTCTCTCGACTAACTCAGGTCATCTGTCCATACAATACATTTAGGAAGAATATGTTTAGCATCCACACCCTGTATCTCTGGTGCTCCCTTATGAGAACTACACACAAGGTAAGTCTTGCTAGAATTGGGACTTGGCTGCTTGGTGTTCGGAGCATGATCAAGTAGAGCAGAGATGCTGCTCATCAGGCTGATAGAGGAAAAGGAAGCAAGTCCCAGTGGTGTCTAATGTCAAAAAAACACCTGAACCAGTGCGGGCAGATGACTTCCTCAGCCACAGATGTGCCTCTAAGGGGAATTGTTACTGCACCATTTTTAACAGAAAAATCCTTTTATTAATAAACTCTGTCAAATCCTTTGAAACTAAACTGCAGAGCTGTTTTTAAAGGATCAAAACCACATAGAATTTACTTGTCAGAATCATTAGAATGACGCTTCCCCTCTGGCTCTTTTTTACTAATAATCATATTAAGTCCCCAAACTTCACCTGCTAAGCAGGGGCCTGCCCTCTGCACCCAGGAATACTGTCACAGCAAAGCAACCACCATAAACGGCTATGATTCACTAGAAGCAGTTGGTCTCACAACCACAGTGAGCATAACAAAAGGGAAATACCTTCTCCTCAGAATCTGCTTTTATGACTGGAAAGAGGGGACTCTAATCATACTCCAGACACCACCCCATTGATATTTAAACATACAAAGGGAAAAACTGATGCATACACACCATAAAAAGTAGCACACACACAAAGAAAGTTGAGGTAAAGCATTCATTCTGCTCACTACATCCAGAACAGCAGGAAAAAAACACATTTTTGTCAGAGAGTTTTCAGTGAAATGTTGCTTATCAATCACCACTCATCATACCTTCTACTTTGGGGCTCCTCCACTCACCCATACAACCTCTCTCCCATGCTTGGTAGTGTGTCTGTTGTATTACTGATTCATCCACATCATAAAGCACCAGTTCAGACTTTTCATTAATGACCTTAAGCATGCTGGCTTCTACAGCTTGTTCTGGGCCCCGGTTCTGTGAATAATTCAGGCTTCAGTATTACAAACACAAGGAAGGAGTCTGTGGGTCAGGCCTTGCACTTCAGCAACGACAGTGTAATCTCACAGAAAATGTATTATGGCCAGAAACATGGGGTTTTCTGGAGGCTTTATTGTTGGTGTGTCGTGTGTCCCGTCCCCGTCCCTGTCCTCCCCCCTCCCCTCCCCATTGCTGGGTATCTCCTTGATATTTGTTACTAGTTAGAATACTGCCTTCAAAATGTGATTGTTAAATTGCACTGGTGCATTCCCAGCGATATGCCTGTACAGAGGATTAGTTCTGCACCACAGTCCATCTTATCTTTCCTGTAGAAAAAGCACTGACTAGCTTGTTCCTTAGTATGAAAATCCTAGTGTAAATAATGAATACACGATACTTGGTGTATTCTTCAGGAGAAGAAAAAAAAAACTCCCTTGAAATATTCTGTAAAAGGTGCTCTATGTTTTATGAGAATGAGAAAGCCACTGAAAAGAGCTGCAAGGTGTGAGAAGGAGCATTGACTTTTGATTCTCTCTTTCTCCTGCATCCCAGTCACCACTGTCCTAGATTCACAGGTCCTTCTTTTACATTCCTGTCCTGGTTTGAAGGTTAACCCTTGAAAACAGCTTTCAATTTCAATTATCTGTTGCTTAATTATTTCTATAACTTAGTTTTATTCTAGTTGACAAATGACCTTTTTCTATTAACTTACTACAAAGTAACTTGGCCTCATACTCTAAATCAGGTTTGACACAAATAAACACCAGGGCAAAGTGGACTGTTAGCAAAAACCAACAATGTTTATCTGGTGTACATTTACATCCACCCATTGGTTACTTGAATTTGTTCTCTGATAAAACTCCAAAATTGTTGTCAATCACACAGACAACCCAGGAGGCTTTATCACAGAGACCAACAAAATAACTCTCCCTTTGAACTTCTTACACTGGTAAGTGTCCCATTTGATACAGAGATTAGAATGCTCAGACACAGTAGCGTAAGTAACTTGATAGAGATGTGATGAATCAAGGCTATAACACTCCTTAACACATCATTGTCTCAAAATGCATATTTTCTAGGTATCTAGAACCATGTATTCAATAGGTGTATATCACAGCAATTACGCTGACTTCAGACCCCATAATGGATTGCTTATCTACCACAATAGATAGCTTCTGTATCCATCTACCCCAAATAATTTTCTTAATATTATAAAGCTGATGAACCTCTCCAATGTTGAAGGAAAACTATGGTCAAGTATTAGCAGTTTAATGATAGGAGTGATTCTAGGAGTGAAAAGACACTCATTTTGTCTCTGCAGCTGTTCATCACTTTTTGGCTTTAAATGTGTGAAAAATAATCATGACATGGAAATCAAGTAGCTCCCCCTTCTCAATAACAACAGCTGAAATAGTTACTTGGATATCAGGGTTTGGGCTCCTGTGGCATAGTAACAATTCCTCTTTTTGTCTTTCTGTGTTGCATCCATTTTAACTACTTTTCATTGTGACAGTTTTAAATGGTTATGTTGTATTTCATTTTGACTTAAATCTTTTGAGCTATTTCCACCTCCAGATTATAAAACTGGGCTTTTTTAAGTTCTATTGCTTGTCTGATAAGTTTCAGAGCATAAATTCAGAGGAAAAGAAAGTACTACAGGGATTCACATCTGTTTGGGAGGGATGCAGATTTCGTAACAATGGGCCAGAAAAACAACAGACAGGTGTCATTGAACATCTGGTCCAAAATCTTACAGAAAAATTTTCTTGAGCCACAAAGATTTTCTCAGATATTTCTGACCTCCATTAATACTTGCTCTTTTTGCTTTCTTCACACCGTCAAGGCAGAATGTTTGCAGCTCTATCTGAAAGCTTTACAGCATCAAGCGATTTGGTAAATCAGTTGTCACCCTGCAATAAGCAACTAGCAAGGTTTAATTTTAGGAATATTTCCCTGTGGTGTGACAGGCAAGAGAAACTAAAATAAATGACCTTCTGAATATATAAAAATAATAATAATAATTTTTTTAAAAAATGAACAAAGTAACAGAGACAACTGAACAAGCTTGTTTGTATCTTCTGGAGCACCTATTCCCAGAGGGTTGGTTAACTTCACCTTAAGTGGTCTGCTTCAGCCCAGACGAAGACACTCTCCACAAAAGAAAGGGAAAGCAGCTTTCCTGACTGTGGCTGCCAGACTGAACTCACAAAAGCCTATAATACCACTAAGACTGCATCTACCAGGCTGAGTCATTCCCTAACACTTGTGTCTTAAAAATACCACCCTTAATTTCCTTCCGCGGGACAAGTGTCTGCAGCCTAAAGGAAATGTTCATTCCTCCTCTTGTTTGCCTAAAAAAATAGCTTTCTGGCACTTATGTGGCTGAGCGCAGAAAACAAACTTATACATATGAGTGACACATTTTGCTGTCAGACAACAGCCTGAGACCTGAGCTCATCACAGAAAGGGTGAACCCACAGGTGACAAAACTTCCAGCCCAGCTGAGCTCATGTCTCAGGCAGCATTCTTTTTCTGTTTCTCTGCCTGAAATAAATCTTCTTTCTTCTCCTGCTGTTTCTTTTTTATTATTATTTTTTTATTTTTATTTTTAGTTACACTTTGGGACCACAAATTGCAAACCCAGCTCTCAGCAGCCATGTGTTGCTGCCCCCCTCACCATCCCCATCCCACTGTGCTTTTCAGGCATTTAAAGCCAGTCAGCATTGACCTGTTGCAACAAAGACTCCCCCGCTGTCCTGGAAGCCATGGACCTTTGGAAGTGACAAAGTTTCCTCCATATCCCCAGAGGACCAGCTACATGCTCCAAGCCCTACGGTCACTGCTGGACGGCTGTCAGTTCAGGTCCTCCAGCACGCTGGAGTTGAAGACTGCCAAAAGGCAGTACCAACCAAAACTGTAATGCCACTGAACCCTCCAGCTTGGGGAACACCAATGCTGCAGTTCCACCACTTCAATTCTGTATTTTAATTGACCCCAAGACTTGAAATCTCAGTAAACTATCCCATAGGTATTTAAGCATCCCAGCACAGTAAGAGTACTTATCAAAATACCAAAGGAGCTTATCAGTGCAAATAACAAAAAAAACAAACCAAACCAACCAAACAACCAACCAACCAACCAACCAACAAACAAACCAAAAAAAACCCACAAAAAAATAAAAAACCACAAACCACCACAAACCCAAAACAAAACACCAGCTCTTTATCCCCTTCAACAATACATAGCTTTAGTCATGACAATCTGACACTGCTTGATAGACCCTATTTAACCCACTGCAAATTAAAAGCTGTCTTTCTACATGGTAGTTTAAGTAACTAGCTGCTGAGCTTGACAAAACCCTGAATGAACACATCCTGCAGAAGTCCCAAACTAAGTTTCCACTTGAAAGTTTTACTGGATTGGTTGTACATACTGGGATCATGAAACCAGTCTGTCTTTAATGAGATGTCTATGAGATCACCAACTCTCATACTCTGAAAAACCTCCTTAATCTAAAACTTTTTTTTTTAATTGTAAGAGCTATGTTGACATTTAGGATGAAGTTCCCCAGAGAGACATACCAGTATCTGTTTGCCTTCTAAATTTAATATTGCCTCAGACACCTATCATAACCTCTCACTGTACACACAGAATCTGTTCAAGCTTTGGATACATTCAGTGACAGATTTAACTCTGCACTTGCCAGGTTGGGGATAGTATAGATCTACCACACTTCTCTGAAAATATTTATTTCACATTGATCATTAGACTGTGTAGTTGTTTTCTCCCAGCATTACATGAATTCTGAGAAAGACTATTTCAAAGTCTATAAAGTTCACAAGCAAACACTGCCCTTTGATGCTTGCTGTCTACAAACCACGCAGCAGGAACTGGCTCCCAGACCCTGCCCTGGGCAACCACTCTGTTTCCCAGAGTGCTTCTTCAGATTCCCTTGAAGTGAGGATGATGAACCTTGCACTGGTACCAAGCCAAGTATTTCTAGATGCTTACCATGGTCTTGAAGTCAACAGCATGCCACATTTACTTAAAAATTCTCTTTTCTTTGGGAAGTTTCGTAGGGAAAAGCTGAAAATAAAATGTCCTCACCTCTATGCTACGAAATGGTGCCTTTCAAGCATGAACACATCTTTGTATGCATACTGAGACACTTCAGATACCATGCTGTGCATTACCAGATCCGAGTATAACAGTTTCTGCTTTGCAAAAAAATATGACTTTCTTTTGTTGTGAGAGAAGGAAAAGGTTAAAATTCAGGTAATGTTTTTCAAAGCGCTACATTAGTGATATTGAGAAAAGCAAAGCGTTCAAAAAAAAAAAAATCATAAAATGCCATCTGCTCTCCTTTCTCTTCTAATGTCTTCCAGCATTGCCAGTGTTGCCAACATTAGTCACCCACCTCATGATATAGGGTGTTTTTCTTATGCTGTCAGCTCCCCAAAAGTACTCAATTGCATTATATTTAAAATAATTTTTTTAAAATTACAATCCACCCAGTGCCTGGGGAAACTCATGCAAGCCAGAAGCTCAGAAAAGTGAGTTAAAACTATTTTGACAGATTTGGACTGGTAAAATTTATGACAATATTAAGAATACTACAGCGATTCTTTTTTAGAGTAGCTCAGCCTCCACAATGGTACCAAAGGGATGACCAGAATTAAGATCCAGGGCAGCGTATTGAATCTCTCAAAAATCTGTTTTTAAGTATGATCTCAATATCTGAAAACTCCTGTTGCAAGTCCCATTTCTATGGTAGTATAGCTCTTAACAGAGAAATCAATGAGATGAACATTGTGTCTTTCAAAGCCAGGCAATGCTCAAACACTGAACTGAACATCTATCACAAGGCTCATCCCCTCCTCATCCAAGTACAGCCTGCATTAGCATCTAGGAGAAAGGAGTAAGAGCTCTGTTTCTCCTGACAACCTTATATTATCAGGATCACAAGCTATTCAACTTCACACGGCTTTTTCTTTTTACATAAAGTGAGGAAAGTTTTTGCTATTCTGAAACATAAAGTATGTCACAGGCATTGCCTGCTAACATGAGGGTGCAGCTCATGACAAACACCACAGGCACTGGAGCTCACCAGCATGCTCTGGGCTGGCAGGCAGAGAAGGGCAGCCCAACCAGTGTTGCTCAGAGGTGCTTTTCATCTGACTCTGCATGGGTAGAGCTGGGACCCAAGTGTTTTGGGTCCTTTTTGGTGTAGCTGGTACCTGGGAAACAAACACACCACCCCCTGCTCTCTCCCCACTGCATCCCTGGCATAGATGCCAACCAAAACCTGAGCCCAAGCCTTGGCCTTTAGTAAGATGCAAAGTCTTTAACCCTGTCATCCTGATTGTGTGTTTGAATGGGAAAGTCAGAGTTGCACCATGTAAAGCACTCCATTCTCCACCTGCTAGGTCACAGCCTGCATCTTTGTGGAGTATTACATGATAGATACCTGCCTCGGGTCAGGCCTGTATCACCGACACCTATCCAAGCCAGAAAGCAAAGTACTTGCCCTCAGGTTAGAAGCTATTTTGATGCTATATGTGTTTAGGGAGAAATATGCACAAGCCTAGATAGACAGCTGGTGCAAGCAGCCTTGAAGGAACATAATGTGACCCTGATCCCCATGACCCTCACTCTGCCCAAGCACTGGGGTTTCCACACTAAACTTTAAATTAACAATACCTACCAGCTCAATCTATTTTAATAACAGCTTCGCAATGTCCTAATGCCACTCAGGATTTTTGCATACACATGCTTGAGTTCTGTTACAGACACAAAAGAACAAACTCACACACACACAGTCTTTTACAGGAACCAAGGCCTGACGTTTCTCGCAGTGTGATTTGTGGGAGGCAATTTTCAGAGCTGCCTATCTTTTGCTTTCTGTATTTTCTAATATGAAATAGTGCAGTTAGTAATTTCCTTACAAGTGTTACTAGTTTCTTCGGTATTTCGGAACATCTCTATGTTCCCTATAGTCACCTCTCTATTTGCTGCTGATACTCAAACCCCAATAAAATGAAGCCATTTCTTCCCCCACACTTAAAATCACTGAGCTCATTAAGTACTTAATGAATTTTGTACTTTCCTGCAGCACAGCTGCAAGCCTCAGTTTATTTTTTGAGTAGGTTTTTTTTTTTTTCTGTTGTCATTTTCATACTCAGGAAACCTCTGTGCACAAAACTAAGTGCAGTGTGGACTAAGCCATGTTTCTTCACAGTAGGGAATAAAGAAATTCATAGAACAACAGTATTAATTTTAATATTAAAACATTTATTTGATATATCAATTAAAACTTAGAGCACCAAACCCAAGGTTCCTAATTATATTACTCTACATTAGGAAAAGATAGGCAAAATGTGTAAAATACAATGGAAATGGATAATTTGAAATGTTTTCAGGTATATTATGTTGCACTATATCATTTAAGTAAACAATAAAACACAATTCCCTAAACATTAGACAATTATATCATAGTTTATCCACCGTAAGTAACTCTGCTAGAGAAGACAAGAATTTGTAACTGGCCTGTAAGGAATTCTTTTGGATGAGTTATCAGAGGGTGGTTGGATATTCAAAATAAGGCAGCTTTTAGAAACCTTTTTCTCAAAGAATATACTATTTAGTTAACTCTTTCTAAAAATCAGGCCAGATTTTTATTTTTATAAAGTGTCAGTGCAGATCATCTAGACCAATCATTTGATTTATGTTTACTCTTTTAACCATTTATTTTAAGAAGAATGAAGAGGAGAGACCATGA
Organism: Chloroceryle aenea; assembly: GCA_013399075.1. NCBI lineage: Eukaryota > Metazoa > Chordata > Aves > Coraciiformes > Cerylidae > Chloroceryle > Chloroceryle aenea. The sequence goes on from VWZY01007177.1 coordinate 90,741, forward strand.
GATGGTCTGCTTCATTGATCTCTGTCTGCTACTGGCAGTACAGCTGTTAGGGGGAGAGCAGATGCGGGAACTCATCTTTTTAACTTACTACAAACCAGATCAAATGACCAGGGCAGCATCTGACAGCTGCTACTAACAGTGGTCCCCAACGCATGTTCAGAGGGCATCTCTGAACAAACTAGTGAGCTCCCATATTGCAATAGCTTTAAGAAGACCAGCAACTATTATATGGGCACTTCAAGTTTATATTTTACCTGATCAAAATCACGGAAGGCTATCATGCTTGGCATTAAGAAAAAGTCCCAGATCCAGATCCAAAGTCAGTGGTGTTATTTCCAGAAGCATAGTCAGTTTTGGATTGAGCTTTGTGATTGTAAGTTTTTCAGGACTAGAGCTGTCATTTTTCTCAGGCTTATGCTCTTGGATGCTTTGAGGTTATAAGAAAAAGAAGTGAAACATGAGGCTGTCAGCCTTATCACATCTTATCTGCATCAGGTGGACTCCTCTTGCATTAATGAAACTCTTGCAGGGCCACAAAAAAAGTGTGGGTGAAACTAGTTAGGAAACAGCGGTGATACTGGAAAGCATAATCACTTGAGAAAACAGTCCTACAGCAACTATAGACAGAGCCAGTGGCAGTGTCTTTCTCCGCATGCCCAAGTCTTCAATTACCCTATGGTGAACCACGAGGAAATCTCAGCCTTGGTTCTAGAGGGAGAATAGAGGTGGGTGGACAATGAGGAGGAGCAGAGGAAAGGGTGTTTAAGAGTAATCATGTAAACAGAGTCCACAAACCAACCACAAATGGCTATAGAAGAACTGAACAAGTCACTGCTTTAGGCAAAAAACTATGGTCCAGTCTCTTTGTGGTAACTTTTCTTGAGGCTAAAAGTCAAGCCAGGCATTCTGTTCTAGCCTGCAAAGTGCAAACACTTAAGGAACCTATACAACCATTTCCCAGCAACATCTGTAAGAAGAGGAAGAGTATTCTTCTTCTCTACTAAATTATGTACCTCAAAACTCCACACTTTTTAAGAAGAAATTTATCCTGGCACTCACGTATCTACATTGTTGTTCCAGTTGGCATAAGTTTCTTTTTTCATTTCCTACTTTAAGACAAAGTAGTAGCCATTTACATATGGAAAATAATTCTATTTATGTTATTTGGCATCTAACAATTTGGTATAAAACAAACAGAACAGAACACATGTAAACAAAATGCATAGATAGCAAGGGAAACAAACACTCTTAAGATCTTACTGTGTAAAATCAATATTAAAAAGGAACAAACTAGCAAAAGGTATCATGCCAACATCCACAGTGTAATGAAAGGAAATGTCTCATGTTAGCTGTACTCAAACTACTAAGTCCTTGGTTTTGATAGGAAATATGTGAACAAAGTGAGGAAATGGATCCGAACTGCTCAAAACCAGTAGGAAAATAGAGAAAATAAAACCCTAGACTATGCTAGTAAGACAACTGCAGACACCTTCTTACATTCAAGCTCTCTTCCCATTACTTCCATGTAATGCTTCAATTTTTATTTTTCTAGCACTGCCATTATTATAACAGCTATGTTACTTACCAGCCCCAGTTACTGCAGGACTGTGCCTTCCCTTAATCACCCTCTGGCAAACAGATCATTCAGCACAAAATATGCACTGTTAGCCTTTCTTAAACAGGAGTGACTTTTTGGAAAGAATGGTGCACAAGGTCTTCCATGGAGTTCAACTGAGATCAAATACAGTCTATAAACATCTGTCATCTACATCCATGAGTTGTAGTGTTCTCAGTGCTTTATTAAGCACTGTACTGATGTTCACCTCTGAAGAAGTCTTCTACTTGCTTACAACAGCAGCGTGCCAAGCTCCTACATTTTATATAGACCAGGCAGAAACATAATACAAGCTCTAAAGGAAGGGAAACAGTCCTTATAAGATCTTCAGCAATTAAGTGCAAAGCCATGGGAAGTTTATGATAGAGTAGAACCATTCCTCCTACTTCTACAGTGGCCTCTGTCCATCGATGCAAATTTCAAAGCAGCTGAAAAAGCATCCCAGGCATTCTAAACTCAAGAGTTAAAAAATTATTTTGACTAGCAACACACCCTCAAGGTATCATACTTTCATGGAAGTTGTTTCATTGATCTTTGTTATAGAAACAGCTTGTGTTTGGTATCAGACATTTAACTGACAACTGGTATTGGAAGAACCTGGAAAAAGCTTCACCTGATCCACCCAACCTTTAATTTTCTACCCTGCTTCCTACATCAATTTTTAACTGAATGTAACTGTCCCCATTTCCAGCAGAAAAACAATTAATGGAAATAACTTATTTTTCACAGTACAACACAATGTATTCATTTCCATTTTTTCTCGACATCCTGGGAGGATGCACAGATTTCACTGCAGGGTCACCCACTGCAAATGTCACTTCCATATTTTTATGGAGCTTCTCTTGACTACATGCTTGTCTGTCATCACGCACGTCACTGGTCAGTACTCTGTTTCTTTGACTTCTTGTTTCCAAAGGGCAAAACATTTAATTGTTTATAACTGAACCCCCATAATTCACCAGCTCCATAACTACACTTAACTGAAGATACCTTGATAAAGCTGTCACATGTTCTGTCTTCCCCAGTTTCACCCTCTGAATAACTGTCTTTGGAACTCCTTTGTCTTCTATAAAGAAAACGTACCTGTGTGTGTTTCACATACACAACATCCTCCCAATCCTCAGCAGGGATGAGAGACATAGACAAAAAAAGTTGCCGTCATTTAAACAAGTTTTCAGTGGGAGTCCTATGAAAGTTTGTGTATCACCCAGATAATGCTGCTCAGGATGAATATCCACCCTTTTAAAGTTTGATTTGTGTGGGTTTTTTCCCCAAAACATCAATTGTTGCTGGGAAAAAGGAAGCCTTAAACAGTTTTTCAGCCACATTCTCAGCATGGACACTTTGCTGATCACTTTACATGCTGCTACTGCTTTTACCTTTTTGACTGTTGAACTAATGTTTATTTTCACATGCTGTCCTTCTTTGGAGTGATAAAGATTCCTTCCGCAGTGTATGCTGCTCCCATCACTACCTTAGCCACAGGTTGTGTACAGCTGTTTTGGCTGTATCCCTTCATTATTTACTATAAGTGATAAACCCACAGGTATTCATCTAGCCCCCATACTGGTCTTTAAACACAGAAACATAACGCATCAATTATTTATCTTCAGCCTCTTTTAGTAAGTATGCTACCAGTCATTCCTTCCATAAACCCTGGCACCTCTTTCAGTTACCCCTAGAAAACAATAACACCACTACCCAAACGAACAAAAAACACAAAACAAGATGGAAGGCGTATAACAGTACTGGTTTCTCTTCTGCTCAAATGAGTAAGTGAGTTTATTTTCTTTTCCTGAAGAAAAATCTGAAGTCAAGTCCTCAAGTGCAGCTACGCACAGCACCTGCCATTTGCAAGTTCCTCCTTGGAAGATTAGGTAGGTGTGCCACCGAAGCAAAGATCTTGGTCAAGGCTTTACCAGGTAGCTGATGGCAAGTTCAGGTTGTTCACAGCAGGGTTATGCTGGTAAAACCCACAATCCTAGATCTCAGTCATGCAGTGATTCCTCAACCAGTTTCCAGCAGGAGTCATAACTCACTAGGATGTTCACAGAAGAGTTTGACATTGTAGCAAATTCTCATTTCCCTGCTATCCCTATTCTAACTCTTAGCTTGTCTTTTCATTCCTTTTTTACTCAGAATCACTTATGTTTCTCATGTTGTTCAAAGACCAAGAACCATAATAAAAACACTTCCTTGCAGAATTATGCATCAAAATGTATTTTTATGGGGAACAGGTTAACTGAAATATAAAGTGTGCTGAACTCTCAGTAAAGGTACAGAAAAATTATTAGCCAAGATACTGAACAACACATCTCCTGAACTTCCCAAATAGAGAACATTCCTTTTGCTTTAGTGCCTACAGTTGAAGGCTTGAGAAAAATCTCATTGCTAAATTGTCTCTGCTCTCTCTGTGTCACTCTGTGGTGGTAAAATTATTCATATTTACAATTTGTGGGGTCTGGATAAGATGCTTCTCTTACCTAAAAGCACATTCATTTTGACTAAAAGCCTTTCATGGTTTCCAACTCTCTACTTTTGAGCTAGGGTAACACTGGATGTGCTACTCCTATGGGCTCTACCAAGTGCCGTCTCCCCACGCTGTCATTCTGTTTACTGTTTTATGCCTTCTGAGAACTGTGGTGGATGGGAAGCTGATTGAAGAGTCTATCCTTCCCCGGGATGGGTATCTGATCTTGTTAAGATTGAAATGATTTGGTTTTTCTCACATCTGTGTTGTTTGTTTATTTTTCCTGAAACAGTTTATAGCTTGGGTCTCTACAATCACTTGGCAAAGGACAGGGGCGCAGAGGGGGTGACAACTGTCCCAGCGTTGCGTCACTGTGACCATACCAAATAAAGCTTCTGTCTGACCTATCCTAAATTGTGCTTGTGTGATTATGCGCTTTGAGTCCCCAGACTCTCCAGCAACTCTGTATGACATTCACTTCGAACAGAACAGAATCTTATCCTCCTTAGAGGCAAAAACAAATGAAATAAATAAGCCTTATTTCATTTCCTTTTACCCAAAGGACCAATAATTTCAGTGCTGTGTTGTAGCTGGTCTAACAGGCTTACAAATTAAACAGAGAAATATCAGTCCCAACATGTTGCATAATGCAAGACTCCGAGATTTACTATGCTATTCACTAGTCTCAGTGTACTGTACTCATCCAGTCACATCATACTGAATCCTCCTTTTTAGAAAGGGCTCCTACATGCACCGTGCTAACAAAGATGACATTTATGAGGGCTTTGTCCTCAACTACATTTCTCATTGTAGGAGTATGTCACTTATTTATGGCACTCATTTGGGTGGAGTGTGGGGTTTTAATCATCAGCTTGAGAAATTTTTGCTGTTTGAGGACTTTTTGGACAAGTCTGCGTTCATTTAAGGATGGTTCAGAATTAGTAACCCTGAGAAGCCCAATTGGAGGCACTTTAGAAATGCCCAATTTAGGACACTTACAATTTATCTCAAATTAGATGCCCTGAAGTTAGAATCCTAATTATGGGTCATTCAACAATTGCCTTGGACAGTGCCCTAACTTTTACTGCTAAATAAGTGATGCCATTTTATTGCTGCTGAGAAGGAAACAAAGTGATTAGTTGTTGCTCCTTTTAAAATACAACAGGACAACCCACAGTTTAGGTTTCCTTTACCTGGAAATAGTAAAAATTGTAGAGTTATCTGCAAATACAGCTGCATTGAATTGCTTTTTCACTGCCTAGAACAGGCTCCCATCGCAGAGAGCAGAGATTGATGGGAGAGAACCACATCTCAAGCAAACACTGCTTCTTCTCTTTCACAGCCTTAGATAGACTAAGAACATCACATTTGAAGGCAACTTTCCCTCCAGTCACTTCAGAGAAGGGAGTGAAATAACCACGGAAAGTCTATATAAACTAAAAAACCCACAACTCCAAACAAACAAAATAATAAAACACCACCTAAAAGTGAAACAGCGTGCTTTTTGTAAGTCTTGTTAAACTTCTACCAAATTTTCGATTGAATACTTGTTCAGATCTTCAAGAAGCATCATTGAAAGTCATCTGGCAGCCACAGACAGTCACATAGATCTATGGCACTTCATGAACAGAGGGTTAGACATCTAAGGTGGGGATTTCATAACCACACCACACAGCCCCTGGAACTGCTCACACAAGAGATTAGACAGTCTCCCACTGACTGCACTGCTAGGAGGCAAACATTAAACACAGCTGAAAATCCTGGGCCTGAAGGGAAACAGAATCACAAGCAATAAAACACAAAAGCAAACTCTTGGGTGACAAGATTGCTGCTTTTTCACAGAACTGCAAAATTAGTGGATTACAGGGACACAATAGTAGTTACATCTTAAGGAAGCAGCTGGTACTGTACCTCAAAAACCTAATTAAAAAAATAATTCAGATTGATTTGAATAAAAATGAGACATGGTGAATAAAAGCTGAAAAGAAAGAATACCAATAAATGACAGTGCTTCGGTTTGAAAGGAGGTGCCTCGTCAGTTACTAAAGGTTTGGGGTTTGTTTTTTGGTGGTTTTGGTTTGGTTTGGTTTTTGTTTTGTTTTTCTTTCAAAACTTCCTTAAAGATCTGTGACAGAAAAGACAGTGTACTAGTCATAAATCTAGAATTAATAATGAAGTGGAAAGAATTGTGATTACTGGAAGTAGAACAGGAACCCAAAATCTAGAAACTGAATCTCAAGCACAAAACCTCTAGAATTTCTCAGAAGCCGTAACTCTATTAGTTCACAAGCCTAAGATTTCACTTAAAAAAAAAAAACAACAAATAAAACTACTTCTAGCAGGAGATCTTGAAAACACAAGCCAAGTACAACTGTTACATTGATGTGTGCTCAAAACCACAGAAAAACACCCAAATGACAACTGAGATGCCACTTCTCCCTTTCATTTCTGCCCTTTAACTCTGAAGCCTAATGACAACAGTTTGAAGGTCAGCATGATTAACTATCTCCCTAAGGCTCGTTGCAATAGAAGCATCCGGCCAATGTCCATACATACCCACAATGGCAGATTTCCTTTCCCACTAACATTTCCAACATCAGCTCTGATAATGCTCTCCACAGAATGATACTGCTTAGTCCTAATTTTTTAATAAGCAGATGTCCAAATTATTTCACTAAAGCATTCCTAAAACACTAACAGCTGCATGTAATTTTCCTTGGACTAAGTAGTACTTTCATTTATGGAATTTTGCTTTTCTTTTAGAAAAGTATAAAATAACTTCTGGCTTATCATGCAGAGATAGTCAATATGAATTTCTATCCCAATGGTCCATAGCAGAGAGGAATTTCAAGACAGTGTCTTTACAACACCTATTTTTAAAAGCATCCAGGAGAAGCTGCAGTAATGCTTAATTTATCACAAAATACTCAAGAACACTCATACAACACACAAGCACTTATACAAACACTTCTTATAACCATTTCAGTTCTATTCATCATTCCCTTTCTTTATGTTCTATGACCATACATATGAAAAGCCATTGCAAATATGCATACAGTAATGTATTTGCCAGAGTATTTGTACAGTCCCCTCAGAAAGGCTTTGTGAGCTTGGAAAGCTTCCTATCCAAGAGCAGGAACATTATGCACAGTGATCAAATGCAGAGTACAAATAAGAAATTGATTTCACTGTCTGTTATTTGCAACACGCTGGAACAGCCAAATAATTTTGAATAATGGGCAAATTAATGGAAATTGAAATGTGTTCATACATCATTTGTGGACATAACAGCTGAAATTTCTTCTCTACATAATGAAGTTTCAAAATAAGCATGAGAAAATGTATTATGGGAAAAAAAAGACAGCTACAAGAACCAAGATGGATCAGTCATACTTCCCTTTTCTTATAATCAGTCAGTCTATGACAACCAAACCACAGCTCTAGACCATGTTACTTAATGTAGTATTTCTCCTTCTCTCCCATTTTATTGCAGTGTGAATATTTTTCAGACATTGTGAATAAAACCAAAAACCCAATTAACATCAAAAAGCATCAAGAGCAACTGAAAGAGCTCAGACTGGGTTTTTTGGTAATCAGCTTGACTTTTACCTGCTAAACAGCACAGCGATGATAAGGAATAATAGGTCAGCTGTCTTCACAGATGAAAACTAAAGGACATCAAATAAAATCACCAGTGACGCAATCAAAACTTTACCATAGGACTTTTGTGGCTGCAGAGGGCTACATGCATTCAAATAAGCACTGCATAAGTTGAGGGATGTGTAAGTTGAGGGATATTGCAGAGAAACACAGCGCCTTTCACATGGCCTGCTTTACCTCTGAGTCAGGAAGTGCTCTAACTGCAAGCTCTTGCTGGCAAGGGGAAAATGTTATGGAGTGAAACCATGCTATGCATGTCCTACGTCTTTGAGATGAGATTCCCATGCCTCATCAACATTTATAGGTCATCTCACATTCTTACACCCGATACATTTATAAGCAAAAGGGACTAACCACCTAATGCTAATTTCCAAGGTGGGAGAAGATGGACAGCTGTTGTAGCAACTGCCTGTAAGAAATCGCTGCAACTCCTTAAAGTTTTCCTCTCAGTAAGTGGGCAGCAGGAAGGGAAAAAAGGAAGTGGGCAGTATGTTCAAATTAGCTTACATGCGTGGAAGAGCAGCAAGAACTCAGAACATGTCAAAGGTCATTTCTGTCCTCAGGGGATATGGAGAGAGATATGATGACTAACAGCATTGTGGCTTTTACAACTACCTCCATCGTACGACTGATTCCAGTATGTCGGAGGGAAGGTCACAAGAAGGTAGAGATTGTTTCTGCTACTATTTTTCCTTATACCTACTAGACCTCTTTGAGGGTGATTATTCCTTTAAAAATTTATACTAATCATTCAATTTAGAGTGAAAAATCCTGTAGATAAATGTCCTTGAGTGCTTTTCAAACTTTTCTATTCTAAGATCAATGTCACCATATTTTAATTAAGATGTTTCTAGCCAAACTATATCTTCATTTTCTCCAACATACCCACTCTAGATAAAAATGAGGTACCTGTTTACACCTGGGCAAGTAAGGTAGCTTTCCATAGATTTAAATAACTGCATCTGAGCATTAGAGTAATAAAAAGCCTAGTTTGAGTTCTACAGTTATGATTTGTAAGGAAAGTAGGACACATCAATCCAGTTCTCATCTCCAACTAGTCTACCTGGGAGGTCGGGGCAGGTAGCATTTACAACTGTGGTATACACCTAACAAACACTCCTGAAACAGTAAAAATGGATAAGAGGAGAGACAACATTTAGAATAAAATTCTTTACACTTCATTGAGATTGTTGGCATTTCCTTTTAGTGTCAGCATCATGCCCAGTGATGAAAAATTCTTCCCCTTGACATCCTGGTGAAGAGCAGACAGGCATCTGCCAGTACAACGTGATCATCTTTACTTCCTCAGAATGGCTAGAGAGATCATGGCAACAGAGCAGGAAAGATAATAACACAATATAATGTTGCTGGAAACTGATGAAATAGCTGGTCAAATACTATGCATCCCATGCAAACCAAAAGGATGGTTCTCCACAGGACACAAGAGTGTCATAGAGAGAGACTGATCTAAAACTCCATATGAAGAGATTTTAACACACTGGAAATTTTAGAAGACATTCAGATTTTTTTAAAATTTGAAAAATTAGTAAACACAACACATAGCTGTAGATCTTTCTTAAACCCATTCATCTTTGAAAAGTCACTTTTCTCTTTCCTTCATATATACCAACCCATTTAAACACCAGATACTCAGAATCTGACTCGGCTGAACCTGAAAACAATTTCTTTCTCCTTAGGGTAAAGGGTACTGTGTTCTCCTCTTGAAGCCTGTATACCAAGGTTAATTGCCCAGCATGATTTTTTCCTTCAGAAGGCCAGCAAAGTTGTTTCCCTTCCCATTACATACCACACAAAATTGAGAGGCATAAGACTTGAGCTAAGGAACAAAGAAGCCAGAAAAAGATGAATAAACAAATCCACTACGCTCATCTTAACTGTCATCAAAGCATTTATATCACTCCAATTAGACTTCAAAGCAAGGCCTAAGCTTTGCTTCCTAAACTAGTTTCATTACTTCTGCCATCTTCCTCTGTTTCTGCTTGGACAACTACAGCAGTCCCACCAGCTGCAGTATAAAGTGTACATTTGAAATGAAGCTCAGAGAAAAAAATCTGCAGAGACAACTAAGACTTGAAACACCCATCTCAGAGATGCATAGATGGTGTGTAGGAGGTGGGAAGGAGCACTGCTAAATCTGTTACCTTTCCTGTGAATGATGAGCACACCAGTCCTTCCAAAAATAGACTATGAAGAATACATTATGCTGATGACTGTGAAAAGCAACTTCACTACTCTGGTTTAGATAGCAGGTCCACTGTATGTGAACACATGCATTCCTTCAAAGCTACTAGAAAAGCTATTACCTATTTTTGAAAGTAGTAAACTCAAAATTTATTGGAAATAATGGTGTTTGACAAAAAAAAAAAAAGTACTCATTTCAAGAAGCTGTTATAAATTCCAAGCTAACAAAAGGAAACAACTGACATAAAGATCCTAGTAAAAGTTTCCATCTTCTTCCATCTTTTACTGGTCTAACAACCCTGTGCTACAGTCTATTACAGTTATCACTAACACCTCCTGTCATCACCCTTTAATTTTCTGCTGTGAAAATATATGCTCACAGCAGGATAGTACAAAGCTTCTCACCATGCTGTGGACAAGATAGAGCGTTAGGCTGCTAGATGCATTGGTCCTGCACCCTCAAACACAGCAAGTGCACTTCAGACAAATTTCTAAGACTGTGGAGAGGATGAGGAGGAAAATCTTTCTTCCATCTATTAATGCGTTTTACATAGGTCCTTATTTACATCACCTTTCCAGTGACTTTTCTCTTGACCTGTTAGAATAATTTGCTCCAGAAAGGGAAATTAATTCACCCTCTAGCTCCGTCTGATCTCTGAGCTTTCTCTACAAAATAGTTTACACACAGTATGCTTATCTGAACTCTTGTCAGTTTTCTCTCAGGGGATCTGTAAGATGAAATACCACATGCACAAAATTAAAAGTGGCCCAACCATCAAAACTGATGCTATTGGGAATCCGAAAAAAAAACCCCATTTGTTCAATCAACTACACAGAGCATTAGCTGTATCAGACAGGATTTAAACAAGCATCTCAGAGAGCAATTCTTACATGGCTGAGATATGCTGTATGTCAAGAAATGAAGTGTTTGATGCCACAGTGTAATGTTATTATTTTTAACTGTCCTAAGTACATTCATTAGGCAAACAGTAAGTGCTTCATGCACACCTTATTTATTATCTATAAACTGCACCGGGGATATAAATTCTACCAAACACATGTTCTGGACAATTCCAGTGACTGTATATGTGCTTAGAGTTAAACTACACATCTCAACACCCTTAAAGTATTACCTGATCATAAATTATTAGCTTTATTATTATAAATACTTCACATTAGAACCAATAAGATGCTAGCAGGTAATTCTCAGTACTAGAACTGCTAGCAGGTTAGTTAAGGTTAGTTAAAACTGCTAGCTTCCAGCCTTCTTCCTTAAAAGGCACACAAAATTAAGAGAAGGGTTATCTACCCTAGCTCAGTTGCCCCTGGAGTTTCCTTCACCAAGCATATTTTGCATTTCGTAGAATCTCAGAACCAGTTCAGCTGGAAGAGACCTTTAAGACTGTAAAGTTCAACCATGACCGTAACACTGCCAAGCCCACCACTAAACCACATCCTTAAGATTGCACCTTTGTAGCCAGCCTACTAAGCATGGCAAAAGAAGCTCTTTATTGGCTGTGTCTCCCCCTCTTGAGCTTTCTTTTGACTTTTCTGTCCCAAGCCTGGAAAACCTCCTGGGTATGTGCTACCACAGCACAAGCAAACAGCTGTGAAAGCTAACACCAAAAGCTTGGAGGGCAATCAATATGTCCGAGACATTTCACGATCACTTCCTCTGCCTGCTTCACTCTTGCACAAAGCACTTTTTTTTTTTTTGAGGACAACTTTAGCAGCTTACACCTCCAGTTTCCTCACAGGGACTATATTGCATTAGACAAGACACTGGCAAAAAAAGGTCTGCAATCTAAATTTTCAGATATTTTTCTGTATTTACATTAAATGTAGCTTTCTCCAGTAAGAAATTCCAGTCTCCAGATAGATCACAGAAGCTTCCAAAACTCTTTCAGACAACTACTTAAAAACTGAAAAATTAATACCAATAATCCTTACACACTTTCTCCAAAGGACAGACTTAACACAGCTGAAAGCAGGTAAGAGTCAGACAGTTTAATGACAGCTTACTGTAGAAAAGATGGGTCATCTATTATGTACTAGCAGCTTTGAAAAGTTCCAGACATCCACAGGCTATGTACAAGCTCTTATCTATTAACCCACAGATTCTTTAGGATGTTCTATCAGCAGTCAAAACAGCCACCAAATGACGAAGATCATATGCCACTGGTATTTGCTGATTCTCACTAGTCCTGATATAAACTTCCTTTCTACTAATAGTAATAACACCAATGGCAGTAATTAGGTAATCCAAATAAAAGTATTCTGCTTTCTTCTCCTCCTCCCTCCACTCTTAACCTACAGGTATTTGTGTTTTTATTGGTTTTCATTTGATTTTTTTAATTGGTATTTTGTGTTTGTTCATTTTTAGATTACATTGGATAGGTTGATAGTTTGAAAATACAGATTTCTCCAGAGATAGGTATTTCCTCCACACTTCAGTCCTGAGTAATTCTGAAGCTTATACAACCCTCATCACCACATCAATCCAGGACTCCAATTTGACACTCATCCCCATTAAGCATCCCACTGCAGTGCTATGCTGAGTAGAGACTGGCAGACATAAGCACACATTGCAGTGCTTAGCCAAAATGTCACTTCAGCATCATAAACTTTCATTGCTTGCTAAAAAGCTGCCAGCTGCAATGTTTGGCTTTAACAGTATCAGCAAGTGGCACCAGCTATCATCACAAATCCTCTGAAGGTAAGGACTTCCAGATAGGCACCAAATGAATCACATATAAGCTCCTTAACTTCCAAGGCTTATACACTTCATCTTGGCCCATGGAGGAAAGGAACACCAAAACATAGCAGTAGATGCTAAGGAGACCATTATTGTAATCCAGTAATGTTTTCAGGCTTCTAAAACTTGTACCTTAAGTTGCACAAAAATGCCACTAATAAGTTTGCCAATCATGGGTTACGTAAAACTATTTCCCATCTGAAACAGCCAAATATTTCACACAACAGCGGGCATGAACAGGAATAGTTGGCATGAATATGAATCATTCCCAAACAAACTTTAACATATTCCTCTCCACAAGCAGCATCTTCCTGAATATGTAACATGGGATTGGCATCTATCTTGAGCAGGGAAAAAACCAAACATTTCTGTGAATACTTCATGAAGTACCACAGAGAGACGCACAGGAAAGACCAGGACACTGTGAAACAGAACCAGTCCCATGTTAGCCTGAGAGACTTGCATAATGCAGTGAGCATATGTACACAGGGGAGACAACCACAGCGGCCTGGAACATGCTATGGAGGCACATTAAGTTTTTTAGAAAGGATATTGGAGAGGAGGATATAGGAAGTGGAAGGGAGATCAGAATAATGAACAAAAAAGAGGGAGGAAAAAAAAAAAAGAGTACAGACTGCAGACAAGCAAACCTTTATAATAAATGCAAAAGTCAGTCTCTTGGTGTCCTGGAGTGCCCTTTATGAAGGGGACATCTTTCTATATCTTCCTGTTCTCCTCCAAGCCAATTATAAGTGTGTTCAAGAATTATGAATATCCTTGGGATGTTCAAACCAGCATGTGTCTCCTGAATATATATCATCATTGCTATATATTATGCTAATGATATCATATTAAGAATCATCCAGTGACAAAAAGAGTCTCTTTTCCTGACTATGGGCCTATGTCTCAGCTGTATAGAACATGTGGTGGAAGGCTGTAGAGAGCGCACCATCACCATAAGCCTTGCTGTGGGTAACAGAACAGTTGCAGTGCAGGGGTTGGGGTAGTCATCTCACTCACAGCTGGTGCCTCATCATCTCCTGCAAAAATCTAATACTGATAATGAGTTGGAAGATGATGATGGTGTGCTCCATGCCCAGACCTCCTGGAACTCCCCACAAAAGAAGGGAGAGGGTCTTTTGATTCTCCCTTAAGTTGAATAAAAACAAATGAAAAGTTGTGTTATGCTACTTGTAGATACTGCAAACATTATCTCATTATCATGACATATGAACAGTTCCTAGAGGAGCATATGATCACCCTTCTATCAGCTCACAAACAATTCTTGTTCTTGGAGCCAAGGAATACATTTTTGTCCAACTTCAGGTACAGGTTTTAGAAGCCTGCACTCAGCTTAAGGATGGCGGTACTTGATTTCTCCAAGGTCAATGCTAAATCCATGTTTGAGCAATTACTAGAAAACAAAGAACGGTATGATGCTAACCAAAAACTCCTCAGCTTAATCGCTCCACAGTTAATTAGGAATACATCATGGTCAGAAGAAGTGAAGGCAGCATATAGGCCTGGAATATCAGTCTGCACTAAAATGTTATTTCAAAGCATGAAAGCCACTAGGAAAACAGGAAAACTCACAAGACCTTTACATTAAGCTCATATCTGTTTCCTGAAATAATGAAGAGCAATAATCTCCAGGATATTTAGGCACTACCATAAAAGTTTTCCTCCCTTGTGACTCAAGATCTGCTTGAGGCACAGATGTTAAAGTATGGAAAAGCTTTGACACAGCAGAGAATGAGATCTTCCTTTAAACACTATTTGGACCTCTGAAAAAAAAAAAAAAACAAACAACCTGACAACATGCCCCAAAGCAGGAAAGGCATTTTACAAAAGGATTTCTAAACATTTTAAAATGCAAAATGTAAAGTGTAAAAAATAAAGATTTCATATTCAGCTTTTTTTCATTTTTAAGGTACAGGTGGTAGTTAACCCTTGTGGGAACTCTCAGGAATCTTAAGTTTGCCCCAAGACAGAAGAGAAAACTTTGAAAGATGACTTATTGCTTGCATTTCAAAATGGGCATTTAACGAAGAAAGAAAACATAAATTCTACCACCAAAGAGAGACATATCTTCAGTGGCACTTCAAGAATTTGCATTCCTTCTCCCTGTAAAATTGCCCAAATAAACAAATAATAGCTGGGGAGTACACGGTTATGCTTGGTATCTGAAAACCGAGTTGCTCTCATTTCATCAAAATTGAAAGGTTTATTTACTCTCAGCAGTGCACATTATCTTGTGAAGCTTCCCTGTAAAAAGGGGGGAAAAAGGCTCCTACATATTGGTATATTTGATTATGGTGATTCCCACATGTGGAGTCACCCTGGCTCTATGTAATGTATAAATGGAAATAATTGGCTGTTCCCAAGACCAGCTACACTGACAAGAACAGTAATAATACAAGAAATACTCTATACCTGTGAGGTCAACTGCACTGAATATTTTTAGCTAGGACAGTGTTTAGCTTCCCAGGAAATATAAGCTGGGACAGTGGAAGAATAGACAGCCAAGCTACCATCACTTTCATTCTTCTAAATTATTGTTAATATTAACACAGTTAGCAAGGGCTTTTAGTTGAATAATATTTTCCACGGGAAAAAAAATGCCTATGTCCAAACTGGCAGTCTCCCCCCTCAGAGTCATTTTTTTTCCCCTGGAAGCTTGGTAATACAATCTATTACACTACCTGCTCTGCAAGCATATTATTTTTATCTGCTACTGTAATTTCATGTTTCTTTGTACTATGCTATTTACTGTAAATGCACTAACTTAAGGGACACTCTAGAAATAGAGAATTTAGCACATATAGATACTACATACAATCCACATAGATACTAAATATGGTAAGGACAAGGCCTGCCACTCGATTTAGTTTAAGATCTATGTGACAGAAAATCTAACTATATCTTTGCATGGTACTTAAAGTACCTTGTGGTTTCAGCTTGACAGGGGATTTTGGTGTTATAACAGTACAAATAAAATTAATCTCCATAGAAATCACAGAACTTAACAGACTTATTCTTGAAATAAATCATTTGGTTCTACAGAACTAAATTATATGAATGTAGTGAGGTTAAGAACTTCAATTAGTTCATTACCTATCAGAAAATAATGAACTTCATAACCAGGATATTGATCTCGGGCAATATTATAGACTAGGTATTCACTAGCTAGTACCCCTCCATACAACCTGGATCTATATGCTTATGCTGAGCTGAAAATAGATTATTCAAAGGATTTCAGAGCTTTCTTAATGGGAAAAAGTTGATTTTTACAGTAAATGTAATTATCATTAATCCTCTTTTTTTATTCCGTTAATATAGAAGCACACTCACACTGTACACAAAAACAAAAGTGAACAGAATAAATTTTAAACAAATGTTTTATCTGTATAACCCAGTACTTCAGTTTATTATCTTCTCTTAATGAGGAAAGCATGAAAAAGAGAAGCAACTTCTTTTCTGCCTCCAGGAAGGGTCCAAATGATAACCATTTACAACTGGGTTATAGAGCTAATAATTTTTTTATAGGCTGTATGCTCATAGCTACTGTGCATTAGCAATCAGTTCTGAGTAGATGCATGCTGGCAATGCATGAAAGAACTTTTGGAATCTAAATCTTAATAATTGTTTTGTCATTTATTAAAACACCATATGCAGTATTTTAACCCTTTTATAATTAATTCAAGCCTACTAACTGCCCAACCCTTGCTGTCTTAAGTAGTAAGTTCCTGCCAAAGCAGTCTTCAGACTGACAGTAAAGTCAACCATGTCATTCACTAGTCTCAGCTGTCACTTCACACTGACTGCTTACACCAGCTATGGGGTAGGGTAGGTGACAATGTGGTGTGACAGCAGCCCTCCAGCCTGACTTTGGATGGATGGTTAAACCTGTTCTTCATGGTCCAAAGCACACCAGTATTAAAGGCTGCACTAGGCAACCTCAGACAAACTTCCTGAGAAAGCATTTAGCCAAAAATCTGCTTAGTATTTCCTTTGCATAAATATTGCATCCACAAGTAAAGAAATGCTCCCTGTTTTCAGCAAGCTGCAAGTCGAAACCAAACTTACAATACCACAAAAGAAAAATGACAGTCTTCATGCAAGACTACAGGCTTTCACACAGGTGAGAAGACCACTAGTATCAGAACCCAACAATGGCCATGACTTTAGATGGGCTTCCAGAGACATTTGGAAGCAGCTGATCATATTTATTTCACAGTGCCCGATTCTGTAATGGATAGCAAATAAGCAAACTCCACCTCTTGCACGGAGGCTGAGTTTATAGCTGTTCACAGAATAATTCAGTTTGGGTGGTATCTTGGTCACCGTTACATCGAGATGGAGGATTTGTGCTTGATTACATGGGCCCATGTGCACTGGAAGAAATCATTTGTCATGAGTTTAGAAGCCAACTAAAATAACAGATTATTGGCTAATGCCTTTTAGTCTTCTGTGAAGAAATAGTATGTAATCACGCCTCTATCCAATTTTAATGGATAAGCTTAATTTGCAACTCCCCGTCAAAACCAGTAACTTGGCAACACCGTGTAAGTAGGGGAAGTGCTTGTTTTCACATGGGATACAGCCATTTGATTTAGGACAATCCCAAATAGTTGCCTATAGGAGAAATAATCTGCCATAGGCACTGGAAGCCATGCCCAAGCTCAAGGAATCAGTATGTTACTTGTGGTCTCCTCCTCCCAGTTTAGAGGGGACTAGAGACACCATAGACTAGAGACATAACCTTATAGACATAAAAGACACAAAGCTGCACTGATACTTTTGATTGTATGCCTGACTGGTACCTCACCTTATTTCAGAAAGGCCCACCCTGTTTCCTACAAGGGACCTGTGTTTCACTGGTATTCTAAATGCTCTCACCAGGTCCCCACCCACATGTCAGTTTACTTGGAAAAAACAAGCAAAATCAATCTCATGTGCCTCCAAACTGCATAGGAAGGCAGCAGTACTAGGTCATAGAATACCCTGCCATGACGGAATTTTTGTGGTACCATTTTTGAAATGGTTGCTCATCCCTTGTAAGACCAGTAACAGACAGAGACAGAGCAGCTCTTGATACTAATCGCGTAGATGGCCATTCTGCATAGATGACTGAGAATCTCTGTCTAAAAATATCAGTATCAAGAATCAAATGAATGGTTTTGCATATCCAAAGAACAAAGCACCAGTTCAGAATAATGATGCTATTTATAGGGCCGTAGAATAATATGCATTTAAATCATGGATTTTCTTTAATTCCATAGATGTGATTTCATACTGTTAACAGCCACCATGACTTACAGTTAAGCTTTACAATATATAGGACAGAATGATATGAAAGACGGCAGATATTTGGTTCATAATTTATAGGCATTTATATTTATATATTAAGACAAAAACATTAGGCATAGTTAACACTAAAGTACATAACTGCATATTACTGCAACAATGATTCCAGAAATTGAAGGACTAAAACCAGAAAAGGATATTCTCTGCATAAAACTACAGAAGAGCTTCAGCAGAAACTAAGGGTATAGACTACTGTGGCTATGCCACAGTGCATCCCCTGTCAGTTCATTACATACTTGAATTTGTAAATCTTCAACAAAGCTTTTTCAAAGGATCATGGCAACATCAAAAGCAACATTTTACTTAGAGCTGAACAGAAAAGGACTAAAAAGGCCCCCAGGAAAACTGCTTTGAAATAGAACAAAACTACTGATGAGATGTTTTCAAGACAAACCCACCACAGTACAGTGAATGCCTAGTACAAAATTAATACCCCTTTTTTCTTCAGAACTAAAGCACTAGTAGGATTTGTCAGACAGACAGAAGTACAGTTCAATAACAGATAAAGAAGAGTTTTTAAGGATTCAATTTTAAAAGCACCTCTGGACACTAACTAAAAATAAAATACATCAAGCTTCCACATGGTAAACGCATATGACAGACATATTTTTGTGCAAATACTAATATTTTTCATAATCCTATTTTTCTCTAACACTGAAACATCCATACAGAAAACAGCACAGAAGGAAGTACTCTCTCTCCTGTGTTATTTTGTCTCCAAGCAACACTATGCACATTTTGGAAAGCATCATTCCCACCAGCTATTTGGGGTCACTTTTCATCTAGTGTAAGTGGAAAATTATAACTGCAGTGAAGCAGTATCAAAAATGTAGTAGTGCTTAGTACTATGCAAATACTTAATGTTCACCTTGGTGCTTTAATAAAAATGTCTACATGGTATTTTATAGGATGTACTACAGGAAATGTAATCTGAAGAGTTCAGAATAGTTAGAAGAAATTTTTGAGTTTGTGTACATATTAATGTAAGATATTAATGTAAGATAGCTAGCTCTTGGCTTCAGATGCAATCTATCTAACCAGGCAGTTGGTACATAAATCTTTCTGCACTTCATCTGCAGGGGGACAAAAATTTTGCTGTTAAACCTGAGATTTGCTGTTTGACCTTTGCAGGCTGCTTTTCAATCCTGAGTTATTTGGAAAAATAGCTATCTTCCCATTCAAATGTACAGCAATCCTACAGCTGCTGCCCCTACTAGAGGTTGCTGAGTTCAGAATCATCACTAGATCACACATTCAACTGTGATCCAAATTCGCTAAGCCTTTTCAGAATATCGAAGTTCCATGCGCAATCCTACACAAGTTACCAAATCCTGAAAATCACTCAAAATACAAGCTACAACCAGCAGATATTTTCTTCGCTGCTAGTTTTAGTATAACACAAGCCATCCTGTAATCATACCACTGACAGCCACAAAAGACTCCCTCTGCCCCTCAGTTCAGGGAGGCAGCTCATCATTCCTTTCACCTGTCAAAGACTGTAAATAAACAAACCTGTTTGGCCAACTGATCCTTCTTCACCAAGCCGGTGGCTGCAGCAATGTTCCCTGCTCCTTCCACCGTCTTCTGGGCCACCGCCGTCACTCCTGTCACCACAGCTCCTCCAACATTAGACACTTGCTCTTTGGTCTTCTCAGCCACTGAGGAGAAGCAAAAGATGGAAAAACACATTACAGCTCTGGGAGATGTAAGATTTGTAGGAAATATATCTATCACTGACAGCCCAACATTACGAAGAGCTATAAGGACATTACACTTTGTGTACCCTGAGTGGATCTTCAGAAATGAGACTAGCTATCTGGTACCATGGGAGCAGCAGAGGTGAAAACAAACCTTATTTGTGACTTGATTTCTTTCACATGAAAGATGTTTGACATTTTCATTCATGTCTAGGTGTAATTTAAGAAAGAAAAGCCTTTTTATTTAAGGGCCCTTATTATGCCTCACTCTCTGTGTAACGTATAATAATTGCATTCAATATATCTCAGCTTGGAAACACGTTCCAATTAGTCCACCAAACACCTGCTGCATATTACAGGGCATGGAAGACAAGATTTCTTTTTACATTAGACTCAAAAGCCAATTTTGCTTTTATTTCTGAAAATACATTTGATTAATAAGCAGAACTACTACTGCTCAACCAGAGCATTTCAAACACAACCTTTTACCCAATTCTCTGTGATTTTTGCCCCGCTGCTGATGTCTGGTATCATACACTGATATGATAACATACAAATCTACAAAATGTTTGAGTGCAAAAGACACCAAAGCAAACTGCATTAATAGCTTACTTCCAAGCCACAGGGAAACAAAAACTCATTTAGCCTACAAATACATCATCAGTCACTATTCTACCTTTCAGAATATCAGTGGGTTCTTTCTGCTCATTCATCCCCAAGGGCTCTTTCTGACAGCAGCTTGCACTATAGTGAAACTGCCCTAAGATGGGATGACTTCATGGCTTAAAGCTACACAGGCACATTTCTAGTAAAAAGCACGTTTACTTATCTAAACAAGGGAGTGTTCACCAAAGCACCCACCATATCATTCTGTAATTCTAACTAATCCTGTACTTCCTCCAGACCAAATCCCACCTGAACCATGAAAGGTATTCATAGCTCTATTTGCACCTTTTATGAGCACAGGATGGATTCTGCTTGGCAGACAGGCTTTTTTTGGGCAGCACATGCAAATCAAAGACTTTCTATGGATAGATTAGATATCTAATTCCTCACAAAAAATATACAGCTGTCCATATCACAGTGGACACAATATAAAAGGCTATGACTGACATTAAATAACAATTAGGAAATAGCCAGAAAGTTAAACAATGTGCATAACGCTATTTTTATTAAAGACACAAATAATAAATAACTACTGACTAAAAATAGAGGCAGATGGTTTAACTTGAATTCTAACCAACAAGTGAAAATTTAGTAACCAACTGAATATTATCACTATTATGACCAAAAGCAGGAGCTTTCATTGCAGAGCAGGACAACAATGGACTATATACATTGTCTACAATTAGAAACAGAAGATACACATACTAATAAGAAAAAGAAATCACAAGAAATTTTTCTTTATCTATCCAATACTCTATCGAAACGTGGGGGGGGGG
>VWZY01007177.1:111973-125327 GCA_013399075.1 Chloroceryle aenea
CACCCAACAAAAACTGAAAGTGGGTTTTGCTGAAAAGCATATGTTGCCCTCAAGGAACATCTAACATAACGCTAGCAAGTGCAGAAAGACATCTATTAAGATACCCCATTTGATTATTAATAGCTACAGGCTACAAAAAGTTCTGGATTCTACACAAAATTTATATGGGAAGCTTTTCTTGAATGCATATCTTAAGGTGTGTGTCCTAGCAATGTGTTATATCTTCCAAAGAATGTTAAAATCTGATTATTCATGGAGTCTTTTAGAAACAAACTGGGTAACACCATGACATTAATTTGTTAACATTTTCATATCATTTAGAATGGTAAGAAGAAATCTCAAACAGAGCTATGTAAAAATAAGTAGCATCTTTCAAAAATATATTTTAAAATTATATTCTCCAAGAAACTAAAAAATAATAAAATGTGTTTTAGGTAAGTTTCAATATTGCTTTTTATTTTTCCTCCATCTTAATCCTTTTCTGGGAGAGAAGAAAAGGAAAACAAAGCCAACAGAAGAGATAAATCAGGGTCCTTCTTATATAAATTTTCTTCTGTTGATTTTTTTTTTTTTTTTGGTATGGAAGCTACATCCACTGTTTTCAAAACTCCCTTTTGCAAAACAAATTGAATGGCAGAATATTTAAAAGAGACATTCATCAGGCTTGATGCTAACAAAGGATCACATGCTTAGCTGCTCTTAAGCCAACTCTTCCCTTCTGATAAAATAAAGCAGAGTTGCAGTGTTCGCTATCAATAGTCATAAATTAGTTACATTACCTCAAGATCTTAAATAAATAAATACATGTAACTCAAAAGCAAAATATCAAGAAAGAATGAAATCAAGTGCATTATGAATGTTGCAATATAAAGCACCTAATTCCCAATGCCATTATTAAACCCACCTTTCTCAGATGCTGTTGTCATAGGAAGTACAAGCACATACCACAAGCAGTTACCCAGTAACTGCTATTCCCACTATTAGAATGTTCGGGGAATGCTCTGTCTGAAGTCTATTTTCTCCTTCCAGAAACACATTACCCTGTGAAAGGCTTAGTACATGCAAACAAAACAAAAAAGCAAAGATTCGGGCCACTAACACAGTTACTCTCACAAGAACAAGGTATCTGATAAAAACAGTAACAAAAGCTGTCTATTTAAGAATGCTTCTCTTTTAGAGTGTCCTGATTGTAAGCACAGCTGGCAACTAAGAGCTACAAAACCACTCGCTCACTCTCCGCCCCAGCAGGATGGGGAGGAAGAGAACTGGAAGGGTAAAAATGAGAAAACTTGTGGGTTGAAATAAAAACACTTAGATAATTGAATGAAAAAATAATTAATAATAATAATCATCATGAGAAGGAAAAAGAACAGAGAGAAATAAACCCCAAGAAAGACAAGTGATGCAAATGAAAATAATTGTTCACTACCAACCTATACCCAGGCAGTACCCAAGCAGGAGACACCCCCAGCTAACTCAAACACACACACCAGTTTTATTGCTAAGCATGATGTCATATGGCAGGGAACATCCTTTGGGTCAGCTGGCTTCTGCTGTCCCAGCTGCATCCCCTCCCAACTTCTTGTGCACCCACATCCTACTTACTGGTGGGGTGAGAAGCAGAAACCGCCCTGGCTCTGTGCAAGCCCTGCCCAGCAACAGCTAAAACATCCCTCCCTGTGTTACCAACAGTGTTTCCAGCACAGATCCAAAACACAGCACCATACCAGCTACTATGAAGAAAATTAACTCTACCTCGGGCAAACCAGAACACCAGACATAGCATAAAAAAAGTTGACATAGGAGGTACCATGAAAGACCTCTCATATGCTTCAGAAATCAGAGCCAGCAAACTGTACACACAGCACAGACCTTTGCAAAAACATCAAAGGCCCTATTAGCAGAGTGACTCTAAATAAGCTCCAGCCTGGTGACCCTTTAGCTGAAACTCTAGCAACAGGAGAAGGAAAAACAGAAGAGGTTTCCAGTCTCATGTATTTTACTGCTTATACTAAGTAGTAACAGGGGAAAAGCATTAAGTGTGCACAAACAAATCAGTTTAGAATGCAGGGGGTTTATACTAACTAATTAAATTTATCTGAATTCCAGGTTGTTTAGTGATCTTAATCTATCGAGTCTTTGTAAAGTTGATGTCTGCTTTGCATCACAGTGCTGAAAAACAGAGTAAATCAGCTTCTGCAGAGCTCTCCTGGGCTATGGCCTGATTACTTTTGTCCACCTACAGAGACTGCTCATTCTAGTAACTGATGCCAGAATGGTGTGCAATGACCATGCCAAGGCTCACTTAGAAATTGGAAGGTCTAACACTGACTGTAGCACTGTGCAAAAATTATTAGCATTGAAGATTTCTTTCCCTTACTTATTATAGACAACCAGGTAACATACGGTATCAGTGTGAATCTGTTAGAGCAGTTAAAAATAAGGTGCTTTCAATTTTGAACAAAAGTAGATGAAAACCACAGGATTTCTCTGAATTAATGAAATTATTCTTACTGCACTAAATATATTTTTGAATATGCACTTCTCAGATGGTAAGGTTAGATTAGGTACTTCAAGAATTCTTTTACAAAGAAGCCATAAATACTTTGGGGTTCTCAAATTCATACGGTTTACTCTAAGACACCAGGTGGAGTTAAAAAAAAAAACAAGACTACCAATGACCAAGAATATTAAGAAGAACCAAAATTATCAGATTCAAGAATTTAGCCACTCAGATATGGTTGATTACTGTTGATTCTGTGTCTCGACTTGGCTTCAGGAAATGGACATGTAGTTGAATTATCAGGGGGTTTTTGGCCCTGATCTTTTGTACAAACCTGTACTTTCCTGTTAATGTCAGGAGATGGAACATACATATTTAATCTTTGACACTGTACATTTCTGGACACTTATCCCTGGGAGATAAGCGAGATGGATGAATTATACATTTACAGTCAAAGGCCAGTAGACGTGCTAACTAGGTAGGCAAGTCAGATTTACAAGGTAACACCCCATAAAAACAGTAAGCAAAGCTTGTTCATCTTCAGAAGTCCTGAGAAAGGGTGACCTAATAAATAACTTGCTCCCTCTGTGAGCTCACATGCGATTGCTGTGAATCACAGCCTGGTATCCTCATCTCACAGTGTCTTGATACCATTAAATCCAGTACAATCAGGTCATACTTTGCTTAAAGCAAGGGATATCTCAGTCTAGTATTTCTGGGCTTGAAAGCCAACTGACTGAAAAGAGTATTCAATTGTTCAGCACTTGGAGGTGTGTCAGCTCCCAGTTTCTTCACCAGCAAAGGTTTCTAAAGTCACAAACTATTCAAAAATAGCAAAACTAGCAAGACCTTCAAACTCAGTAAGAAAGGACTGACCAGACAAGTATGAACACACACTCATTTTGTTCTGCAATTCCAATTTGCATTTTAGTATCTCCAACTTCTTGAATCATTTTTGTTCATTTAACAAAACGTGTTATTTCACCTCTGACTTCACACGGTATTAACATGCATCTGGTGCATCTTAGGAACACCAGAACTGTCAAACTCCTAGACCTATAAGAGAGAAGCAGTTTTTCACAAGTGCCATAAAAGGCATTTTTGTCACACCAACTTTAATAGACATCAAATCCACTTAGGTCACGCTAAAACAACTTCACTAGCATTTCTCAGTGACTTCATAACTCATAGGACCACTACAATGAACCCAAATGTTTTCACCTACTCTCTCTGCTTGGCAGAGCAACTCTTCATAGACTTGCAATTTTAATTTTTTTAAATTTTACTTTAAAATGTGTGCCCAAGCAATTCTTCTGTTCTTACACTACTAAGCCCATACTGTTTCATTTTAGAAACGGTGCTCTCTGGATTTTCCATTGTCTCTTCTTCTCACTGCCACATTTCAGTCTGCATTAATTTTCCATTTTCACTCAACACTTTCAAACAGTTTCTTAGGCTAGAAGGAAGCAAACAGAGGCACAGAACCCATTATTCCCAAGCTCCAAGTGCTTCACTTTGTGTCACCCACTTCCTAAAATGGGTGAGAAGCGACCACTGCTTTGACCAAAATTCACAGTAAGTTTTCTGAATTTTTACTAACAGATGTGCTCTCCTTGTGTTTGGCTTTATAGTCTGTTTGTATCTTCCAGAAGAAAAATTAACATCCTTACAAACCTGTCAAGAATTCTATTAATCTGCATGAAATTTCCTGTCTCACTACCTTCCCACCCAACCAGCTCCAGTGGGACATGTTGAAGAGTCAAAAGAATCTTTTCGGAATGGAGGGGATGATGAGGTACATCCACACGGCAGCAGCAAGCACACCTTACCCAAAACTGCACTATCACTGTCTGATGGCAACAGACCTCAGGCTGGGGTGAGGAACCGCCAAAAACAGAGGGGATACTTGGCTATTAATGTTCACATGACATTTTCTGTAGCCACAGATAGCATTATCTCAATCTGTGTATCTCAATCAGTCCTGCCAGCTTAGGAGCAAAGACACCTGTTCCTCATTAGGCCGGGTGGAACCCATCAGGTCCTGGCGTACCTTATGTTTCAAGTGATTATAAAAGTTTCAAGTGATTATAAAAAACAAAGTTCCGGCAAAGGCACCAGTCCTGGACCCAGGTATTGCAGTAACCTGCTTCCACCCCTCACTCTCCCCTGTGATGCTGCATTCCTCCTGACACAAAACAGATCCTGGACCTACTTCCGCAGTGGCCACGCTTAGACGAGTTGGCCTGCATGCACCACGGAGGGCAGCGCACAGCTTCTGTGGCTTGTCCCTTCCACCCAGCTCTCACAGTCCTTACTGTACAAAGGAGACTCTTTCTATATTATTTTCCCTCCTTCATTTGTTGCAGGAATTCCTGTCTCTTCCATTAGGATTTATACTCAACCCTGTCTTAATATAAGCTCCTAATTCAGATTAAAGTCCTCCTGACATGTACCCAAGTCCCTCCAGGCTTTGCTTTCCACAGTCATCCTTCAGGGGTATTCCTCTTCTCCAGATCCCACTTTTCTGCCTCCTCAAATCACAAGGAGGCCACCTTGGGCACCTCAGCCAGGCTTTCAGTTTCTATAGGCTGAAGTCATTTGGGGGTAAGGGGGGGTGGGCGTGAGGAAAAGGAGTAAGAAGGACTTCACTGTTTTATGCCACCTGGTTTATAACTTCCAAGCACAGAATATATCACCTTTAGCAATAAACAAACAACAGAGACACCCTTGATTTATCAGTTTCTACAAATGCAAGTAATTTCCTTCTGTTTAGTAATTTGGTTTCATTAGTCTCCTGACTCACACTAGTACAGCTTGACCTTGATTCAGCTCATTCCTCAAAAAACCTTCTCACAGAGAAAGTACTATATTAAATTTACATATTTGATTCTAAAACAGTGCATACATTTTGACAAACTGAAAGTTGCTATCTGCCTTTCCATCTTCCATGTTTTTCTGTCATTAATAAATTACTCTCAAAAAATACACATCATTTTTAACAGCTAAATGTTTGGTTAATCAAACGCAGGGGAGCAGTTGAAACTGAGAGACAACTGTCTTACCTGTTGTGACACCATGAACAACTCCTTCCTTGGTCCTGGAACCTAGACAAAGAATAGAATTAGGTTGAAATCATGTGTTAAGTGCTGGTAAAGACTAGATAGCTAATAAAGAGGAATGAATATATATGTAGACTATTAAAATTAATTAAACACAAAGTCAATCTAAGGGAAAGGGCAAAACCATCAATAAAGAGCAGCTACACAAATATGTACTGACTGTGGAAAGGTGAAAAATACTGGAAACACTTCTGCAGTTTATTTCTTGTATGTACTGATGTCCTGGTTTGAGTGAGAACAGAACCTTGCCATTTTCTTAATAGCATTAGTAATTAAGCCTCCCACTTTGCAAACCCACATGGATAACTCCACAGAAACCACATTACTGTTAATGCTCCAAGGAAGCTCACACATGCGTTTGTGGAAGATCAAAGTCAAACTCTTCAGAGATCTTTACAATTTCACCTTACAGCTTTTCTTCAGATCTCAGTTTGCAGTAGTTATCAGCTGTTACTGAACTACGGAAAGACCTCAGGGTTAAAATAACAGGGAGCTGGTTGTGTTAGACAGGTTCAAACAACAAAGCTGAAAGGAAAACATTAAAAAGTAGATAAGATTCAAACATGAAAATGCTACCAGGGCCAAACATAAGGTCCAGTGTCCTCTTTGTAACAGGCATCTGTGACAAAGACTCTGCAGAGAGCAACCTAGAGCTAGGCCTAGACTGGGACATAAGACCAGTGCAAGCAGTGTAACTCTGCCATCCCAAAGACCAAACCAATTTCCAGAATACTCATGTAAAAATACCATGAGTTTTCACCATGCTGCATGTAAGGGAATAATCTTTCGTGCCTTCACTGGAAAGAGAAACAAATGAACACCTATTGCTGTTGAAAACGCAATTCTATGTCTCTTTTCCTTAGCGGAGGTCTGCTTGTCCTTGTGGGGGTTTATAACCTGGCTGTATTTCAGGGATTACGATCCATCTGTGGATGATGACACTTCACAATGTACAATTAAGCTTTACAGAGACAGAGTTTCTGGCTCCTCCTTTGTCATCTCACCCTAGTCTGCCAGAGATAGCATGACTTTTTTTTACACCTCTAACATCTATGTAGTTTTTGCTTAACTCTATGTAGTCACATGCAAACTGATATAAGCAGAAATATATTAGAGAAAATAGATGAGAAAAAATATATTAAAAGAAAACAACTTTTTCCACAATTCTTGACAATAATACAGTTAAGCACTGAAGTACAAAGTATGTTTGGTCATCACCACGTCCTACATGCTACTAATGTCAACGTATGGAACTTAAGCCATGTATTTATGGCACTGTCAGATTAACCACAGCATAGAAAAGGCTGTTACCATGAGCAAGAGCAGAATAATAATCTACAATAAATAAGGGGGGGGGGGGCTGCATCAAATAAATAACATGTTCCTTTAACTATCTAATGAACAGTTTAAACAGCTAAGAAGTCTTTCTCTCCCTTTATTCTGATTTCCTCTTTTAGCAAAGTTTGTTTTCTCTCACTGAAAATATCTACCATTAAAAGAATTGCCCATTTTATTAAATCCAAGGTGTTAATGTCTAAGGACTTGTTTTAGGACTTTGGTTCTCAGCCTTGTGGCACCACGAGACCTGAAGAAGCAAAGCACTTTGAAACCATACTGGAATCTGAGCAGATTTCTGAGCAGAATCTGAGCAGAAGTTCTATTGACTTCTAGGAAGAGAGTAAATACCATTTCAGCCTTATAGTCTGTCTATTGGAACAAAGTATTAGGCATATGCTTTTAAATGCATTGTTAGAGTTGGCCAGTAACTGATTCATCTTGTCTGCAAGCCAAGCTACTAAACATATGGAAAACTGTGAACAGCAAGTACTCAGTTCCCTAGGGCTGTTAAGAGATGGATGGTACAAAAGAAGTCCCTGAGGACCTCTGCAATGCAAACATCTCCAGAGGGACATATGCAAGTTGATGCTTTCTTCACTTACCCTGACATAATACTGCTATGACCACAAATAATACAGAAATAGTAGTCTCTTTCTGCCAGCGGAAGACAGGCTTTTCTTTAACAAAAGCTCAGTTTCAAGACCCACACAACAGAGGTGCATAGCCAAATCCATTAATTAGCAAACAATCAGCTAAGTGGTGGTCCAGACCTTACAGCATGTGTTAGAGCTCAATACTATTTGCCCCACTACTGCAAAGGTGCATGGGAGTTGCTGTTTCTGCAGTCACAGCTACAGCAGGATGTAGAATTATGCCAGGATCTGCCAAAGCAGGCCTGTGTATCAGAGCATTTGAAATCAGTAGCACAACTTCTGGATGGCAAGGAAAGCATTCTGGTCATCCACATTGTTTATGAGAGAAACCAGCTGTCTTTCATTCTGGCATTCCCAAAACATCAGTAATTTTGCTCACCGCACCCCTGTGTAACAAAGGGAACAGAGGAATCAGAGTAGGGATAATGTAACAATACAGGAACCTGATACTGATCTACACAACTTAGGTGATGCAGGAGCAATCGTAGTACAAGGTAATGCTGTAATTCAGATTGGTGTGAGGGGAGGGAAAAGCCAAAATCAGAATTTTTGCCTTTTGGTAATGATTAAAAAAATGTAATACTCTCTTCATTAGTTATTATCATCCCTGTCATTATGTGAAAATGAAAGCATCTATCAGCAGTTGGGGAATAAACTTATTTCTGGGCTTTTGAGAGATGAACAGACTATTCCAAGCAAACCCTCCATGAGGTTCAAGTTGCTTAGTCAGAGCTGGTTAAAGACAGGGAGACAAACTCTAAGTATGGAAAAGAGAAATTGTCTAAGGAAAATACTTGCTCCCAAGTGCTGAAGCTCATTATTCCACCAGATGGACCTGGAGTGCCTTGATTATTCCACTGACTTTTCTATTAAAGGAAAAGAAGCCGCCTTATGAAAAGAAAGTGCAACAGAGCAACTTGGATCATCTTGCCAAATAGGTCATGACTACACCGTTCTACTCCAAGGCCATGTGCCAGCTACACACGAGGAATAGTAAACAGCTCCTTTGCCAGCCACTCGCTACCAATAAACTACTCCTTTGTTCTGCTAGGGTTAATGGCAAAAAAATCAGACTGGAAACTTCCATTTCTGAGTACTGAACATGCACTGAAGAGTCAATCAACAAAAAACTTCAGCTGCCTGATAGTGCACACAGACTGCAGAGGAGCTCTTGAGAAGTACATCACTAAGAATATGCAAGAGCATCCTTCTTAGTCTCAGCTCCTGGTTTCAAAGTGAGTGTGGGTAAACACTGTCACTCCTTTTCTCACTGCTTCACACCAACAGCTCCTGAAGGATACATAGAGACCCAGTTTTAAATTTGTGGCATACGTGACACGGCACAAGACTGATGAGCCTCGGTTTTCCTTTCAAATCGATGAGCAGGCAGTATAACCTCAAGAAGGGTCCTGATACTGTGCTTGTATGAGTCAAGACAGAGCCACTGATTTCAGCTGGCCAATACTGAAGTACATAAGCAGAATTTAGGGAGGAAAAAAATACCTGAAAGCATAAACATGCACTACATGCTGTATTGAGCAGCATCTTGGTTCTTAGAGAGGACAAAGACAGTGGACTGAAA
This sequence comes from Chloroceryle aenea, assembly GCA_013399075.1. Lineage (NCBI taxonomy): Eukaryota > Metazoa > Chordata > Aves > Coraciiformes > Cerylidae > Chloroceryle > Chloroceryle aenea. The sequence goes on from VWZY01007177.1 coordinate 121,169, forward strand.
GAAGAAAGCACAGACTTCAGCATGGAGAAGGAAAAAAAAAAAATCCCCAATTAATCCTCCAATATGCCACTCTCCCTCAGAGCTCTACATTTCCACCTGTGCCAAAGGGAACTTTTCTTGCACCAAAAAAAAAAAAGAATTAAGTTAAAATGACTACATATCATCCCAAGCAGAAGCTTTTGTTAACAGAAGTCTTACTAGATAGACTTTTGTTACTATCTTTCACATAATAGCTTAGTGGCCTGGACAGAAAGGTCCAGATGTGTTCCATATTTACGTAGATGACTCTGATTTCAGTGGAAGACGGTATCACCTAGGGGATCTGGACCATCTTACCTGCATCTTATTAACTCTCCGGTAGCAGTGGCAAGATTAATGTTAGGGAGCTGACTGTTAGAAACTGAAAACAATTAACAGGTCCCTCTCAGCCCAGAGCTCTTAGGTTCTGTTTTTCTAGATGTTAGGCAGCTTTCACAGCATAATCTGGCTGTGAACCTCGTATCTGAAAATGCAACTAAAGAGACACGGAGAAGAAATCTTCAGGAGCTCTAATGCAGCATGCTGCTCCTCTCCTCATAAAGGGGTTCACTGCCTTTTGGATTGCAACCACAATCAGCCTGCAGAACCAAGAGATTATCACCAGCCTTTGCTAATGCTGCTCAGGAAAGGAGCCACCCGTGCTATGTTTTTGGGAAGTAGACTGAGAAATACGCAGTTTCTCATTTCCCCCTTATGCTACTTGAACCTGTTGAAACTTTAACTGGGGAAACTGTGACTCCCTACAAACAAACAGTTATGGGCAGGCATGCACCCAGACACTTGAGCTGCCAAAATTCCTGGAGACAGCTTCCAACCAAAGTCTTTTTTACCCACACTGCTGAAACTGTGCCAATAGCTCCTTCCTTGTGAAAAGCAGGCATCTACTATGGGAAGGATCCTTCACCATTAACAGCCATATTCAAGGGTCCCTATCATGGCTCAGGGCTCTCTGTCCTCAGTATTTTATTCTTTAAATAATTAGCAAGACTGCCCTCTAAAGTTCAACCTCAGCAAAAGCATCTCTGAAGACAATAGGGAATCTGTTGCCTTCAAGAGCAGAACTATATTCAAATATTATTACAGTATGGAGAAGAGGTCAGCACAAAGATTCAGAGAATAGTTTCAGCTGCAAGAGACCTTCAAGATCATCAAGTCCAACCTTATTCCTAGCCCAAGGTCTAGCTATTTCAGCACACAAGGCAGGTTTCTGATACAAAGAAATCCATGACTCCAGAAGCATGGTCAGGAATTACAAGAAAAAAAAAAACCACATAAAAAACCAAAGCCCTGCCCCCGAAGAGTAACTCCGATATCAAGCACAATGTACAGTGGAAGAATATCTATTTTGATATACTGAAAAAGAGCAAACTCTCCTTTTAAAATAGTCTCAATTTTCAAAATGACTGCCATCTCTGTTGGCAAGGGCACTGAGCTTTGCTATGGCTCACCACTCACATTTAAAAGAAATGCCTCTGGTTTTCAACTCTGTTGCACTTCTCTTTGGTATCTATGCACATTTTGCTACAAAATTGGCAAAGATAGATAGATTGGGGTTGTTTAGCCTAAAGAGGAGAGGTCTCTGGGGAGACCTTAGAGCAGCCTTCCATTACTTAAAGGGGGTCTATAGGAAAGCTGAGGAGAGACTCTTCATCAGGGAGTGTAGTGCCAGGATGCCCTAGTAGCTTTAAACTGCCAGATGATAGATTTAGATTACATATTAGGAAGAAATTCTTACTGTGAAGGTGGTGAGGCACTGGAACAGGTTGTCCAGAGAAGCTGTGGATGTCCCATCCCTGGAAGCATTCAAGGCCAGGTTGGATGTGGCTTTGAACAACCTGGTCTAGTGGGAGGTGTCCCTGCCCATAGCAGCGAGTTGGAACTAAGTATTTAAGGTACTCTCCAACTCAAACCGTTCTATGATTCCATGAAAGGACCTACAAAAAAAGAGTATCTTTTCTCCTCCACTCTTTTAGAGATGAAATTTATTTGATGAGTATTATTTGATAACTATAGTGGCTCTTCCTTGAGACATGGAAAATATCTGCTATGGAGATGCAATAGTGAGTACAGAACATGAAGTTAGCTTAATATACAAGATAACACTTTGCCATACAACATGCTACTGTCAACATGACAAGCAGTGAGCATGGCTTATGCTCAGTTCCTGAATTAACCTCTCAAGCTTCTCCTCTTAAAATCCCACTTAAAACCCAGGTGTTCTATGGGTTGCTGGTGAAGCTGCCTTCCACTCCACATTTTACATATTTCTTTTTACAGTACCAACTACCCCCTTAGCCTTAACCTAGCAAACTTATTGAATAGAGTGCCAGCTAGTGACCTGCACTGAAAGACACGTCCTATGACACAAACTCATTCAGTACGGCATTACAGCCAGTGCTGCACAGAGCAGCAATGCATGGCCATCACACACAGTGACATAAGGACCAACATTAGGCTGTAAAGAACTGGATCCCAGGAGGGCACATCTCTCCTCGGTTCTGCTATGGTCCCCTATGAGCGATATTTTTTTTTTTTCCTTTATCCTTTCAGAGTAAGTGTGATGAGGATCCAGCTGTGAACGTCAGGGTACACCAACCAGCGGGGTCCTACTTACCCACATAGAGGACGCCCTCTTTTGTCTTTCCTGCTGCCTCTGCCACACCCTGCTTGGTTTTTTCTGCTGCTGCTACAACTCCCTCCTTTGCCTTGGAAAGTCCTTTCATGAACACATCCATGGCTGAAGAATCTCTTCACACAGCTCTAGAGGAGAAAACAAAAAGAACAAACAAACAAACAAACAAAACACAAAAACAAAACACAAAAAATAGACAATGCATTTTCAGTAAGATTTTTTTTCATCTTTTTATCCCAGAAGGGGAAGAAACTTTCATCCAAAATAAACAGAATCACAGTTACTTAAATTTATTATTTATATCCCCACTTATGTAGCTTTCATCCTCATCTCTAAAAGAAATACAGAAACAACACTGTATGTGAGGTATCAGTATTTCTGATAGAAATAACAGTTAAGTAACTAGAAAGGACTAGAAAAGACTACGTTTACCACCTGTATATTTTCTCAAATGCAACTGTATATAGTAAGCTAAACAGCACTTCCACAGTGGTTCCCTCAGATCAAACCAAGCTTAAGGATTCTGTTGCCACAGAATCCTACCCACAGGTTGCTGGTAATGGTGTTCTGTTTGGAAGATGGATTCATTGGTATGACAAGTTCCTTCCTTGCCTTCCAAGGCATCGATTCCTCCAAAGGGCAGTTCTGTTTACCTGCTAATTGCAAGAGTTAGCCCTGTGATTTGATGATACTCCACCTCTCAACCAGAGGAAAAAGTCAACTTCAAGAAACACTAGCAACTTAAAAAAAACAAGAAACCAAAACCAAAACACAGCTTCTTAATGACAAACATTCACTTGTTATTAAGAAACTGCCAGTACAACCCAGAAGGACTGGAGCAAATGCAAAACATGACTTTTCCAGCAGTCCAGCATTTTGCACACAATCCCCACCAATCTTCTGGAAATTGAGTTTTCCTGAATGGGTTCTTTGCATGAGAAAATGTTTTACTAAAAATCAAAAGCAAGAATGCAGCATTTTAAAAGCACTGCACTAGAGCTAGCAAGTGAGTTCTGTAGCAGTTATACAGCTGCACTACAATGAAACTACTAAAATGGTAATTAAACCCAAGAAGTCAGCATCCCTTCAACAAATCCATTATCAATAGTCCTTTCTCTTCACCCACACAGAAAAAAAAGTGCTGCCTCTTATTTTCTTTTCTCTGCCAGAGGCTAAGTAGGAGGAATAGATGTCTAGGATGCCATCTGGGCTCCCACAGCTTTCTACTAACTCGTGACAAGCCTGCGAAGAAAGGCAGTGTTCATGCTCCAGCCAAACTGCCTACTGTACCTGTCACTCTGGGGCTAGGCGGGAAAGATGCCTTTAGGGCTGGAGGACGGGGAAAGATGCCTTACCCACCCGCGGGGGGCGGAATACAGGCTCTAACCCGCGGGAGCCTCTGGCTCCTCAGCCACAAACCTATCCCCGGACGTGGGCGGCAAGGCTTCAACGAAGTGCGGGGGGACGCGCGATGTATAGCAAATAATA
>VWZY01007177.1:125641-181630 GCA_013399075.1 Chloroceryle aenea
CCCGTTCCCCTGCTGCAAACTCAAAATGAGGGGGGAAAAAAAAAAATATGTACAAGGGACACTAGGCGACGTGGTTCCTTTGTGGCTTGCAAAGCACCACGTCTTAGAAGAAGCGTAAGGAAGCCGTTGATGGTGACTGCAGCAACCTGTGTTTCACTTCAACCGTCACTCCACTAAAGCCTTAGAAAGTCTTCCCAGGCACCTAATTGCTTTTCCTTCTACGTCCAGATCTTCATATTTAAGTGACTGGAGTTCCGTGTGACTGTTCTCTCAAGAGTCATGATCTTAGCTCATTTTTAAGTATAGGAGGTGAAGCTATTGCAGCTGTAATTTCAGCCTTAAGCCTGTTGCACACATACGAAAAATCATGCCAATTCAGGAACACTGTGCAAAGCTCTGCCTCGCTACTGCCATATTTGGCTGACACCTACACTTCTAACATCCTCCACCATGCACTCCATCGTCACTGCTACTCAAGTCTTAATCCGATGCACAGAAGTCTCTTTCCCCCAGAAAGGGAAAACAAACTTCTCTACTTTGGTAGCAGAAATTAGGCACAAAAAGCCAAGACCAGCAGGAGACGAGGCATTAGAACAGATGTATCCTCAGCCTAAAGGACATCAGTTCATGTTCTGTATAAAGATCTGCAAGACCTACAGAAACGGTTTGGTTTCTATTGCACTCCAGAAGGAGAAACAGAACATGGTATAGGTGAGACATGAGGTTGTGAGCTGCAAGGAGCATCTTTACCCATCATCCCATGCAGACAGCTGGTGCATCCCCAGTTTTGTTTGCATTCTGAACATGCAGTGCAGTCTTCCTCTTGTCAGGTTTCTTCATAAACCTTAATATTTCCATACTGTCAGTAAACTTACTTTTGGTTGATTTCACTACTAGTTTTAATCAACCAAGCATTCAGCAATAAATATTTCTTCGTGTAAGAAGGTGCAGACTGCAAATACAAATCATTCCCCCATAATTCTGCCCTTAAGAAAAGAAAAAAAAAAAAAAAATCCCCTGCAGCATATTCATATTTAGTAGTGCAAGAATGAACTCTGATATTTGTATTTCCTCCCAACTGGGGGAGAGGAAAATAAGTATAGTTTCAGACAGTAAATCAAAGTGAATCAAAATCATATTATTTCCACATGTTGTTAACTGGCCCAGTAATTTGTATATCTTCGTATATATAATGGCTTCTTGAAAGCCATTCCCTCAGTCATTCTCTACTACCAGTAAAGCTAAACCCAAAATTAGAAGTGAATATTGCATTCCTTATATAAGTATTATCTTCTGAATTTAAAGAAGCCTTTTGTTTCCCTAGCATGCAAGTCACTGTGAGCATGAAATGTTGCATTTTATTATGCTTCTATAAGTCTGGATAGACTTATTTTATTTAATTATGTTAGCAATATCAGAGAATCCAGTGTGATAAATATCCTTGTATATTTATGGCTCTATTTCTGAAAACTTTACAATGATGTTTGCAACTCATAGCTTTTCCAAGTGTTCTTTTTTTGCCTTGTGTTTAGCAAAGAGAGGCATATTCTGCTGTTAAACAAAGTAACAGCTTGTCACTTAATAAAATCATGCAGCTAGAAATAGAGAGGTAAAGGCAAGAGGGATCAGTTACCACAGCAAAAATAAAGCTTAAAATTTCAGCTGTAGTATTCAAAATAGGCAGGTATTAAATGCTAAATAAGAGGGTAAGAAGCACAGTAGGAAAAAAAAAAAAGTGTATGAACATTGACAGAAGAAATTATTAATTCTGAAAACGGATGGGACTTAAGTGGAAAACAGAATTAAATATAGTGGGGAATTAACGTTACACCTCCAAGGTAATTCCTATTTAAACCACATTGTCTACAACAGCTGCTGGGGTTTTTCTAGGTTGTCTGCTCAGTACTATTAGTTCTCCCCTGAAGGCTTTCCTGTCTGAAGAAAGGATAGCAGCAAGCAAATTGCCCATTGATAGTGTTTAAGACAAAATTTTATTTAATACACTGTTTACTTTGCATGAGCATCTAGAGCAAAAATCAGTTAAGTCGTAATAAAACCTTCAGTCTATCTTGCATTTACAGGTGAACTTTTTGGTTTAGTTTAGATCAAGTAAATCTACTTTATCACTGTGAAAAGAACAATTAGGGTTAGGATTTACCTGCTTCTCACTGGCATCAGGTTCTTTCTCAGAACTAATTTTTCTGCAGTTCCAGCCCTTGTGTTTGACATAGTCAGATCAGACTACTGGTCTAGTCCTTCGTGCTCTCAGCTCAGGTGTGCACAGCACCTCTCATGTTTGTGAACTACAGGCCAAGCCATGTTCAGCTTCTGGACAGAACATGTCCAGTGCAGGTGGATGCATCAGAGATCTAATCTGAAATGTGTGCATGGATGGAGACCATGGAAGAAGGATGGCTTCTTAACATCTGAAGAAATTAGGGAAGAAGGATGGCTTCTTAACATCTGAAGAAATTAGGCTGGAACCAAAAGCATATGTGAAAAAATACCCACTTGTACATCTCAGCTGGGGTTGCTAAACCTTAATTTCCTTCTTCCAATCATGAACAATATAAACATTTTTAAAAGAAAAGTTCAACAGTATATTTTAGCATAGCTAAAACATAAGATTTTTCCCCCAAATCTACTTAGGAACAGCTCAGCCATTTTAAGTGATGTAGTACGTGTATATGTACATCAGAGAGAGAATATTTACAAAGTATATAGAGCAAAAATGTTTTGAGACAGATACAAAATACCATACTGGAGGTATGTACACACATACAAGCATGTGTGTTACTTATAAATATATTTAAGGAGGGTTGATGTATGTCTCTGACCTGGAAAATAACAGCCCAATTACACAAATCTCGACACAACCCTAACCAATAGAAAGAAGGGTCTCACAGCTTTATACCATCTCCATTACAGGCAAAACTTGCCAAAACCTTCTTTACTTGCAGTCAAGACTGAAGTCACAGAGACATCACATCTTTAATAGGCAGTGGTAACATTTTATGAATTAATTCATTTATCTGGGCTAGAAATTCAGTGCTGAACGGCAAAGCAACTCTGTCTGTTGCACCTGGGACCTTAAGCGAAGCTGTACTCCAAAAAACAACAGCTTAAGTGCCAAGGAGGCCATCTGGCACCGTGTTTCTCCTCAGAGACACCCAGTACAGCAGATGAGGCAGACCTAAGGGTGGCTGGCACAGTCATTGTTGATTGTTGTTTCCTGTTACACAGCACCGATGGATTGATTTAACTGAAAGAATCATCTGTCACACATGTGACGCAATATGTTAGTAATATCTCATATAACTGAAAATACTAATGCTATGAAAGTGGGAATTGTCATGCAGGGTCAGTTATGATACCTGTCTTGTCTCAAAGCATCTTTGAGTGAGAGGCCAGCACCAGATGTCTCCAAGGTCAATGGTAAGACTGCATGCTCTAAAGTGGCCTGCTGCAAATACAGGTATCTGAGCTGGTGCAGGCACAGCACATTAATTACCTGGATAGCAGCATTTCTCAAGAGATACACCAGGAAGGCAGCAGTTTTAATTAAGATACTAAAGCTAGTAACCAGCACACTATTTAAACAAGTGCAAAACCTAGACAGGAGCATACTTTGTTCCATCAAAGTCTTCATTCTACAATTTCTAAGGGAAAGTAGATATCAGATTGCACTTTTGCCATCAGAGTTATTAATAATGCAGAGTTGCTAAGCATATGAGCAATCCAAACAGATGACAGCATCTTCAGGCAGAATTTTTTTAGTTTTCATGGTAATTGTGAACAAGTTTGCTTTTTGGTGCAAGTCTATTATCTGATACATTTAATAAACAAAATTTCTATTTATCTGATGTTTACCAACATTTGCTACACAAAAAGGGATTCCTTTTTTGAACACTTAGTGTGTGCAAAAAAGATACACATATATATTTTGTGATAAAGACCACACAGTTTATTATGTTTTGCCACATTAGCCCATAGGGAAAACCTAATTTTTCTCCAGAAACACATCATTCTCTTCTCGTTTCTCTGATGCCAACATGCAAATCTTCCCAGACAGGTAGGTCCCTTAGGTACTCTTTCCTGGTGCCACATTTGCAGTCACCAACAGCTGGGCTATTAAGATTTATCTGTATGCAGCACTAAGCAGGGCACAGAGAAGCCATTTTAGGTTTCTTCACAAGGGGATGTATACTCAGGCTTAGACAACATAGACAATAGAAAAAAAAAAAGATTATTTTTCATCATATTTGTGTACAAAATAAATGTACCTGTAAATTTAATTTAATCTAATTTACCATTCCAGTTAGAAATTACCATTTCAAGATCAGATCTTGAAAAAAACCTACCTTAGAAACATTTAATTTCTGTTAGGCTCTCCAATTTGTACCAATCGACAAGCAGTTTGAAGCATTTACCTTTGCAGTGATGACCAGCAGGCAGGAAAAAACAGACTTGAGAGTTCACTTAAGTAACGGTCAAGTTAGTTAGGCAAGCAACAAAGGGAGGATAAAGCAGCAAACATGGTATCAGTAGTCACAATGAAAGGTCACAGTCAAACTCAAGTCAAATTTGCATAGGCATCTCAACAAGGGGCTCATCGGGGAAGGAATTGCAAGGTGCCAGTAGGCTAAGTAGAGGTTTCTGGAGAATGACTTTCCATGCATGAAGATTGATGGGGGAGAGGGCATGAAATGTTTCCACACAGTCACTAATGGTCATATGGCCCAGGCACGTGGCAGAAAGGAAGCAATAACTGGCATGTTGGCAACAGACAGGAGGCGGTCAGTTAAGTAGGGACAAGTCACAGGGAGCCTTGAGGTGTGCTGTCCAGGAAATAAAAAGGGACAGTGAGGATGCACAAAAAGAGGTGAAAGCAATGTGCTAGGAAAACTATTTCTCAATTTTTTGAGGGGATACTGGAAAAAGATTGCATTTGTCAAAGTTTGAGAAGCTGTACTTGCCAAAGCCTACAAGCTGTCACATGATCAGATCCATTTAAATGCCCCAAGCCAAGCAAAGGCAGAGTTATAGCAATCACATCCTACCTCTACTATGATAAAAGTTCTTAAGTCCCATCTGAGGAGTGCTTGCTTCCCAGGCTGTTCGTACCACCCATGATTCTGAGACGACTCAGTCAGCCTGAGAGATATTCAGATTTTAATGCTTGGGTGAGTGAAGTCAGTTACCCAAAGCAGCTAAACAAGTGGCCAAATTTGCAGCATTGGTCCCAAAACCAGAGCTGCTGATTTAGTGTATATAAACAGGCTTTTTCATTTAGCAATTAAGGCTTTGCACTGTCCTGAAGGCACATTTGATACCCAGTGTTGTGGCTCAGACCCCTCAGTAGTCAATCCCCGGCTATGTGCTCTGTGCAAGAAATTGAGATGATCTTGCCTGAAACAGCTGAATCCCTTTTTTTAAAAAAAAACAAACAAAACAAATAATCAGTTCCCTCTGTCTCCAAGAAAAATGTCCTAAAAGACTGGTCTGCATTCATACGGGACATATGTGTGTTTCCCTAGGAACAAAACACAGATTTCCTTCTGAGATTTTAAACACAGATGCAGAACTTGTGCAGAATCAGTGTCTCAGGAGCTTATCTGCTCATCATGGTGCTAATCTACAGGAGATATTAAAAGTATTTTCAAAGTTAAATTTGTCTTCCCTATCAATATATTTTTGCATTCACTCTTTATTAGCACTCATAACTGCTGATGAATGCCCCATTGTATGTGAAGTTTTACAGCCATGAGCAGACAATATTCTTTGCTCAAAAGGGCTTATTATCTGGGTTTCATGACAACATACAAATAGGGAAATAAAGCACAGATGACAGATGTGAGGAGTGGTAAGAATGAAACAGGCGAACTATTCACAGTAAGGGATAATCACAGATCACTGCCTGCCTAGTTACCAACTGTCCTGTGAAATGAGAATTTAGCATCTGTGTAGCTTTTTTAGCAGCGAACTTAGGATGTGGAATGGATTGCTTCTCTTCAGCTTTCATTGTAATCATCTCTGCTGTTTGCAGCCAAGGCCCACACATATTCAAACTATGGCCTACACATCCCAAGATGATGCTTTTATTGCTGCAAATTTCAAGCTTCTCTGAAAGAGACTGATATGATGAGGTGTACAATTAAAAGATTCCTGGTTATGCCATTGCTAAAAAATAGTCTTGCATCAAGATGCATTGAACTTGATGCATCCTTTTGTAACATCACACACAAACCCATTCAGTATCTCCTTCCTTTCCATGCCATCAGGCACAATGCTGTTGTGGCTGGGAGCAGCAGAAGCTAACTGCTATTGTCGCTAATCAGGGCCCTCTCACAGGTAACAGTTCATATGTTTAGGCTACAATCTACATTAAGCTTTTCTATATAAGCTGTTTAAAAACGGCTAATGTGTTCTAAATGGTTCAGTCATTATTTACCACTAATACCTAAACAAGCAGTAAATTGTTTGTACCTGTGGCATATACTCATCAGTACTATCTTTTGCAGTCATCCTCATAAACAACTTACTAGGTACGTATGAAACTCCCTCCAAATATTAAACTCTTTCAGAACTACTCAAAATGGGCATAAATAGGAATTGTAAAGAATTTCTTCTTACTAATCATGAGCCAAATGCAGCTTCCATTATTCTATGACTAGCTTGAATGCTCTGCTGAAGGAAGGCATTTTCCATTATCAGCAAGCTTGTGTTTCAATTTGAAATGTGTCTGATGGCATACTTTTACTGTTCAGCTTCCTACATAACTTTAGCGTTCTTCACTTAAAATCAGTGTGCAGAACACCTTAAAGAAATGGTGAGCATTGTGTTTCCATTTAGTGATTTGAAAAGATTGTGTTTCAGTCACTTCTACTTTTGTTCATTGTGGATAAAGGCCGTACCTTTCAGTGGCACGTGATGAACCAGATCAGGTTCAATGCATTGCCACTCTCGCTCTGTAGCAGAGCTGATGAGAGGAAAAGAGTTTCACAGAAAGCTTTGAAATTTAAAATCTTTGCTTACAAAATGGAGCAATTTTACATTGCTTTGTTTTGGTTTGTTTGTCTTGTTTTGTGAGAGATTTTTTATTTTGAAATCTTTTTCTAAGTTACTTGACTTGATTCTCTTCCTTTTATTTCCCTTTCATCTTTTCACCACTGGTGACTGGCATGGCAATGAAAACCACACTTTATTAATTTGGGGATTTTCTAAGAAGAACAACCCCCCAAACATTTTGATTAAATAAAAAATAATTATAATTTCTATTTTTAAGAAAGAAATAAACCTCTTCTGTAGATTTACTGGCATGTTCCTGGGGATTCAACCTGAAATGTGAACAAGACAAAGAAGCCAGAGTGAGAAATAAGAAATTACGCTTAAACACTTGGTACAAGGTTTTCCAACTCTTCCATTTGAAATCAGTTGCTGGTGGCCACTACTGCTCACTGTTACCTCCTTTGACCCTCTCTTAACCTCCAGTTATACTGACACAGCTAAGAAAGAGATCTCTCACATCCAAGTACTCATGTGGCCCTTATTATGTCATGGCTACTACACGTGAGCATACATACATATATTTAGATTTAGTACTGATTCCCAAAGCTCATTATTTTCTAAATTAGGCTCCAGTCCAGCTCTAAACTCCCAGCTGCCACAACCATTGCACAGCACATTAGTCAACTTTCATTTGGTTTTTTTTTGTTCCAAGGGAAAAAATAAGTTACTACAAAAAAAATTACAATTGCTCAAATTGGAGATTGCACAGGAGGTTCCTGTTGCTCTCCTTTTTTCTTGTCCTAGGACATGACAAGACTGCCAACTAATTTTCTAGGAACAGAATTAATTGCATGGACAAGAGGAAAGTCTCTCAAATCTATTTTTTCATATTTGGGAAAGCTTTGCTGTAAATAGCAGAGGGCTCACTCCTACGTCTTGCAACAACACCTTCTGTTGAAAGGTCAGAGGACTTTGGGAAGCCTTCAATATAGATAACTTTCACATATTGCCAAGGTTTCCAGGAATACAAATCATGGCCCTATATATTAGCAATCTGTACAGTAGAAGAATGTAAAGTTTTAAATCTGGGTGGAAAGGATAGTTTTGAAAATCTTGTGACAAAGGCTACAATGAAGAGTAGATTTCAGCTGGTGTGGAATATCCTTCCTTACAAATCCATGCTTTTCCTCATGGTTATACAGGATTTTCTGTCTGGAAAATTAAAACACTATGTAACTGGACACATCTTGAGGTAATTTGCCCTACCTTTAAAAGCTGAATCCCCCAAGTGTCTTCATAAGTAGAGGGAAAGGGAGAACAACATGATAAAGCAAATTCCATAAAAGAAACCACGCAAATTAAATCAAAATCAGTGTTGGAATTTGGCTGCAGACAGCCACTGCAAATCAGATTAATCTCTTATGTAGGCATTGTGCATCCTCAGCTCTTGTACCAGGCCTATTCATATAAAAACCTGCCTAGATCTCCAGTTACACAAAAAATCCTGGGGCCTTTGAAGGAGCCACTGGTCCATTCTAGAGAGAGCTACTTTTACAGATCTCCCTGCAATCTGCAGCTAACTGGTTCAGTGCTGGGACTCAGCTTACCCCTGAGTCACATATGAATGCAATTGACACTACTATATCCTAACATACTACTCTTCAAGCCACAAAGATGCCAGTTGGGAAACAGCAGGCAAACTGTTTCTTTCCCTACTAAACTAGAACATCATTAGCAAACAGAAGATCACTACAAAAACTAGAGACTGACACATTTATTCCCGTGCGTGGTGTGTATTCTATACACCCATCTTCTGAACAGCAACAAGCTCTAGACATGTATCCAACTAAACCTGGACAAATTTCAAGAACATCAGGAAGAATTAGGAGACAGAGTTATGGTTAAACATAATATTTAAATTTATGCATAATGAAATGCTTACAGCTGTATTATCACTTCCCCTTTTAGGTTTCTATCCTACTAAACCTTTTCAAAGGCCCCAGGCAGAGTCTGGAACCAGGCCATAGCTGATATGTAATGGAAGAACTTCATAGCACTTCTGTGTGCTACCAGTTGCAACACTGGGGCCACGGTGCTTGAAAACAGAAACAGCAGTTCTGTGTATAAAATCATGAAATTGACCCATAGGTGACTCCAATGAGCAAGATGCAGAACAACAAAACAATGTGAGCAGAACTCCTGTGGCCTTAGGAAATCACATGCAGATTTTTGATAGTGGATTTATCTTGATTGTATTCTCTCAGATTTGCACCATATCTCCTTGCGTATCTTGCACCATATACCTTCTGCTTAAAAAAAAAAGCAAATGGCTTCTCACTGTTCCTTAAAGGAGCTGAGACGCTCATTCCAGCCTGAGTTGCTCAGGGGTGGAAAGACATCTATTTTCCCATGAAATGTATATCTATGAGAAAAGTGATAGAAGAGTGTGATTGTAGAAAAAGACATGTCTGTACATTTGCCATGGAAACAGCGGTTATAGGAAACACAGTGATGGGAGGAATACTAACTATCATTTCAGTCTGATTTTTCTAGCATTCAGGCATAGCAAACTGTAGGCTGCTCCTGTAGGCAGTTTGATAGATTCACCAGTTTTATTAGCTTGGCAATCACGGGTCATTTCTGGCTGCTGCTCTTGAGACGCCCTAAATAAACTTCAGGAAATATAAAGAATGAAATGAAAAGGAGAAAGCAAGGGTAGGAAAGGCTCTCACCTCACTCTGGACTCTCACCTCATTTTTGTGAGGTCAGTAGTAGCCCCAATGCATACTTCATTTACCCATTTCCCTCTTTCTTTATTTTGTGGCACAGGCACACAGTATAAGGAAGGAGAGGGACTTCTCTGTAGATCCCCCTGGAGACAAAGCAGTGCAGGCCTTATTCTGGTCTTCTACTCTTGGAAGTTTTTTGTTTCATCTGTATCAGGAAAAACTGGACATTAAAAGCACCTCCAAGATCCAATAAAGCTTAATTCAAGCTGCAAATCCAAACTTTAGCCCAGGGTTTCCTTTTCAGAACTGTCACTATTTCTGTAGTTGTCATCTCTCTGTTCTTTGCCTCAGTTTGCATTTCAATTTCCTTTTCTTTTGATGCCCTGTTCCTCTTAAGTCACCTCTCTACCCCTTCATTATTCCCTTTTTCTGCTACCAAAGCTGTAGTGGAAGCATCCCTATCTCCCTTCTGCTCCCTACTGATGTGAAGAAAACCCCAGCCAAACTAATCAACTGTTTTTGCCAAAGGAGACAGAGACACACATGCTGAATGCCACCCCTTAGCACAAGACTCTGCAAAACAGAGACGATTTTCATTCTGGAGGAATTAGCAGCACTTGATAACCCACCCATGTTAAGAATGCCAAGGGGTGCGACTGCTTCCAGAATTCAGGTAAACACTGCTCTTCCAATCACTTGCAGCACTGGTCTTAGGAGAAGTGGTCACTCCTCGTGGAGCCACCTTCAGCTGTCAGAAAGCAGCACAGCCAAGACATAAATGTGTGCTACCAATGGAGGATTTTTTTACTGCTCTGGTCTTTTCTCACAGCCCTGTCTTCCTTCTAGTTTCCAGAGAATGTTAGTGATTGATATACTGGGGAAGGAGCTAGCATGGGAACTTTTTGGTGCTTCTCTCTAGCAGCACCAGTCTGTTTTTCACAGGGTGTCGCTAACGAAGCTGCGTCAGTAGGAGATTTGCAGTGTGGGAATTTGACACTATCAGACCGATGAAAAGTGCATCCAGGAAGTTTCTGTCCTTCAGAAATGATTACTTAGTCTCCTGCTTGCCACATTCTTCTGAAGGTAAAGCCTTGACTTCTGAGACTAGCCAAGCTTTTCTTAGTGTTAAAGGCTACAGAAGTTTCACTGTTGCTTTCCTATGTCTTTTGACTCCCTAATGTTTAACCTTAATTCACTTTTACTAATTTCTTTGCACTTGGGAATGTCTTGGTGTCCAGTGTGAGCATTCCCTAAACTAGTCTTTTAGCACCACCCCCTACAGACTGCTAAAAGAGTCTCAATGCTCCCCAAAGATCAGTGCCACCACCACACTTGAGGGGCAGCCCAGGAAAGGAAGTGGCCAAGATTAGAGATCTGAACCCACAAGTTATTTCTCTTATTCAAGGATAATTCTAATGTTGTTTGGTATGTTTGCATAACAAAATCATTTCTAGAAAGAAAATGCTAGGAACAGGTCACAGGTTTTTTTGAGAAGCAATCCAGACCTTTGCCAATTCCCACTTACCTGACGTCAACTTTGGCCTAAAGATCGACTGAAGTTAAAGCAAAGCAGAGAACAATCTCCTCCATCAGCTGCCACACTTCACACATAAAAGTTTCCAATACATAGATGTCTCTGAAGGCTAAAGACTTACCTACAGGCAAAGGAAAATAATATATTGGAATGCACTTTAAAAATCACAGCTATTACACAATACTTCAGCATGGGCATACTCACGCTCTGCCTTAGCTGGATCCAGATTGCAGCTGAGTCATGAAACCGACTAAGGCTTCATGCTGTAACCATGCAAACTTCACATACTGATCTTTAATCATAACATTCCTCTACTGCTATGTGCTTTCTACACGAGGTATTGATTTTTTCCCGTTACTACTGTTCTAAGCAAAGTTAAGATTCAAAGGAGTAATTTTTTGAGGAGGACAGCAGTCTGTGTTATGCAATCAAAATAAACCTAAAGAAATCTTATTAATTCATTGAATCTTATTTTAGATGAAACATCTGAACTTCTTGAATTGACTTTTGTGGAGAAATATTCTTGTCTAAGTACACAGTAGTTATAACTAGTAGAATGTAAACATTCTGAGCATGATGGCATCTCTTATATTGTGTGCTTTTAATTCATGCTAACCAGCCATATCCATTGGATAAAAGCTGTTAACTTAAAAAAACCCTCAAAACCCAAACAAAAATAAAACAACAACCAATCAAACAGAAAAACAAAAACATGAATTTGGAATTGCTCAGGAGCCTTCAAATGCTTTTGGAGCTTACACGAACAAGAGATTTTCTCCACTGATATAGAGAGGTATTAGAACTCTTAATAAAACATGATGAGAATTTCCTGCATCATTGCAAACTGACTACTGCAGAGTGACTTCTTGATCCCTGCTGTGCCTATTTGCATGCCCTTAATGCTGCCCTGTCCAATCTGTGTAAGAGAGAAGAAAGCAAAGTGGCTTTTTCACTCGATCAGCTCAGCTGGTACCAAAAGGAACTGCAAGGAATGTGAGAATTTATCTCAAAACCGAATGTGTTTTAACTCAGGCAAGGGAAAGCCAAATTCTCCCAGCAGTAGGCACACCAGTGGAATAAAATGCTATTCAGTAACAGCATTTTGACACAGAAACTCTCATATTTTATCATATCACTGGTGACAGTAAGTGCTAAGCAGGCATGCAGCCCTGGTCTGAGCAGAGTTCTACAGAACAGGTAGGGAAGATGATCTGGCCTGGATTTCTGTGGGGTGCCTAACTCCTGTGGGTTTGGACTACTCTGACTAACATGGGACAGCTTTATTACTGGTAAACCCCAGAGTGGGGACAACAGACAGCAGTGAGACAGACTGTGTCTGTGCAGCAGAGGTGATCTTATAGAAGTTATTAAATAAACTGGAGAATCAACAGTAGATTTACAAAATTGGTTGTGCAGTCTGATAACTGCAGAAGAGAACAAGCTTGACGATTCTCCCTTTACAGTGCTCAGGGGGAGCTGAAAGTTCCTAAAGATTGTTCAAGATATTCAATGAGATGAGAAGGAATTTGTCTGAAGTCACAGATTTGGGTGTGTGCCATTAGCTGATTTTAAATGTAGAAGTGTTTCTAAAATCCCAGCCTTTGGTCCTCTTTCCCAGGCTTCAGTAAAGTACTGTGGATTTATGTGTAAGAGACTAAGCAGCATGTTGAGCAGGAATTTTCAGGATGATTTTCAAGATATTTCTACATGAGTTTCACCAAATGCACCAAGTGCTTATCTTTTCCTAGGTTCAATTTGCACTGAGACAAGTGGCACTTGGATCTGAACTACTACTGAAAGACAATCTATAATGAGCTTGAGATTCAGATCAGGCATGCAGCAACCTGAAAATAGATTTCTTGAGTTTCTTATAGTCCTGAGATTGTTTTGCTAAATAAATACAACTTCATCTTTTAATCAACAGCCCAGACATGTACTAATAAAATTGTATTAACAATAATTTGTCATTTTGGAGTATTCAGACAGGGAAATAAAACCTTTTGCAATGAAATTTACCAACTACCACAAGCCAGACTCCTACACTGCACTGACAGAGATATCTGCAGTTCCCTGACTTTAGAGGCAGAATTAACACCTGCAGTGGAGTAACTCAAAGCAGTACTGAAGCTTTGTTTGTGATTAGGCACTTTGTATAAATACAGTATGCAGCTGCTGTGATCTTTTTTTTATAAGGCCAGTCTGTATCTAATTTGCAAATACAGTCAATATTAATTAACCCTTCATTTTGTCTTGTGATTTCTAAAAACACAGGATGATGAATGATAATTCAGGTAATAGTATTAATTCAAAATCTCAAATATAGAGCTCAGAAAGAAGTGCTCACACAAAATAGCTTATTTTAGCCTTTAAATGAGATTGTTCATTAGACTGTCTCCTGTGTCCTACATTCAAAGGGCATTTACAGATTTTCTAAATTTCTTTACTAACATGCTGTATCACAAAACTGCACCTATTTTACTTACACAGTAAGAAGCCTACACTTTACTGAGACCATAAACCAGAAAAATAGAATCATAGCAAACGAAAAACCCAACCTTTTAGCACACCTTAAAGGCCAGACTATCACCTGGAAACTGAAAGCAAGGCACTGTTACCTAAAGCTCTCAAAACAGGAACAGCCATCACAGAGATTTACTTGACTGCAATAAGAACTAGTGGTTTATTGTCCATGGGTTTTTGGATTGTTTGTTTGGGTTTATTTTTTGAAATTACCTTCTGAAAACAACTGCAAGTCATTTACCATCTTTGCCGTTGTATCATTGTTAATCATCAAACTTCCATGGAATGGGGATGTTGCTTCTGTATTTGAGAAAATACGATTCTCAAATAATATGAAGAGTGCCCAGGAGATGCTGTTCTGTTTCCAGGTGTATAAGGTTGCTTTCTTAGATGCATTGTCCATAGTCCTTAGTGCAGCACTTATGTCTGTGGCTACAGGGTTTTTTATCAGCTTTTGACAGTATTGTGACAATACTGTCTCAGATATCTTTGTTTCCTGACAGGTCTGTCCCGTTACTCTTTTGCTCCTACTTTAAGATTTCATCTTATAGTTCGTTATGCAATTTCTTCAGCAATTACCTTTACTCTTTCTTTTCCTTCAACAAGAAACTAACCTTCCTTGGTCTCAGAGAGCTGGAGAATGTCAGTAGAGAAGGAAGGGTCTTCTCCTCTGCTCTGACTGCAATATTCATCCTTGCAGCTACTCAGCATAATTTCATAGAGTAAAATAAATTAGAAGGGACATCTGAAGGTCATCTGGTCCAAAAGCCATGTCAAAGCAGGGCTTAGATCATGTTGCTCAGGGTCTTGTCTAGTTGTGTTTTGAGTATCTCTAGGCATGGATATCCCACAGCCTCTCTGGGTAACCTGCTCCAGTATTCATCTACTCTTCGGGTGTAAACAATTATCTTTACATTTTATACTGGATATCCATCCCCTCAGATCTTTTCTGCATGTGAAGTTACCAATATTATACTTAGTCTGCAATTAATATTGTTTTAGAATAATATTAATGGTATTTAATAAATTGTAAAAGTATGCAATAAAAGGGAAGGAATGGACTCAGTGATTCAGGATACTCCTTTCAGTCTCGCCTACAGATGGGGTTCAGCTATGAGATTTAGAGCTACGTATTTAGAGGATCATAAACATGGATCTGCGTGCAAAATAGATGTCTACACTAGAGTTACAGTTACTGGGGATCTAGGATGGATTCAGTCGGCCCTAAGTAAGCTTTTTACACTATTTGAAATGACCTCAAGTATTTTGCCCCAGAAGGGCACCTCACCCATAGACCACATGCCACCTCTGCCAGGCCCCTGTAGGTGTGTCTTGTACCCTAGAGAATCTGAAATGACACTAGACACCTATGGGCGAAGCTATAGAAATTGTTGATGCACATTGTTGTATGAACTATAGAAATAGGATTTGGAATAAATGGCCAATGACCTACAGGTAAATGATTATATTTGAAGTCTTGTGGTACAATGGTTCATACAATGTGAACCTCTTCCTTAGCGTCTCCCCATGTTTGGCAGCAGTGTGCTTGAAAAAGGGAAGACACAGCAAACTTTCAGTATTATGTACTGCATCAGTTTTGCCAACTCTTTTTTCAATAACAGGGTCACAAGAACGAAACATCCAAAGGGCACATGTAACAAGTCACTTCTGTTCTCTGTACATATCCATGTGAAAGGAAAATTAACTAATAATTTCAGGTTTTATCCCTCGGGATTACTTCACAGTACATATTTTTCCACATTTCTATTGTGCTGTTAATCTTTATATTGTGCCTCTTGCAGAAACCTCTTTTTTCCTCCCACAAAAGCTGCCAGGCTCCCGCTCTCCAAGGGGTCACAGGTTGCAGAGGAATCCACAGAAACAGGAAACCAGGCTTCCTCCTTCAGTTTTGAAACACCAAAACCTGTTTCCTTTCTACAGAAAATAAAGCCCATCAGGGCATCCTCTGGGTAAGCTCACTGTATGAGCAGCAGCTCAGGGTGAGGAAGATACAGGATTTCTTGCTTGGGAAATAAATGTGAGAGAGAACTTGCAGCATTTACAGACCAGCAGAATGAAGGAGATCATCTTCTTGCTGCTCCTATTGCACTTGCAGAGTGGCAGCATTGGATTTAATACTACAGGAAGACTGTGGACCACAAGACAGGGTGGTGAAACCCAGACAAGTCTCTCAGACTTCACTCCATCTCCAACCACAATTGTGAGATTACTGCATTCTGAGATCCAAGCTGCTGAAGCGCATGTCTTACAGGGACCTCCTTTTGCATCTTCAGGCAAGACTCTGGGAATGAAAGCAGTGAAGAACACCTCCAATCCTACAACCTCTACTGTAATACAGTCACATGGACACAGTGATGGTGACTCTGACAAAGACAATATGGGAAGCTCATCTAACAGCAAAGGGACATCTCTACAGGGCAGTGCTAGAGAGGTGCCTCTCCAACAAGAAGCCACTGCAAGCCAGGAGACAGCTACAGGGAGCAGACCTCTCAAGCAGTCATCCCACAGCAACGCTATCACTAGTACCCATCAGAATGGTAACTCCAAAGCATCCTTTGAAACTACCAGGGGAAAGTAAGGAAATTTACATAATTTTTCTTGTCATCTATGTACTGCTTAGGAATTATTACTTTCCTGTTCCAGTGGAATAATTGGCAAAAGTCTTAGTAATTTCAATACAATTGTTTCCTGGGCTTAAAGAAAACCATCTAAAATAAGTGAGGGACCAAACCTGCAGTATTTACTTAGTCAAAACCATTCATTTGCAACCAAGTAAATGCTGCAATATTTTATTCCCCAGGGTAGTTAACTCAAAACCAACAGGAAAGTCATTATCTTACATGGGTAGGAAAGGACTAGAATAGATGCCTCCCTGTTTTATGCACAATAAATTTTTGTTGGTGGTTTTTTTTTTTTCCCTTTATTTTGTTGTGGGTAAAAGAAACTGCAAATTCACTTTTTCATTGGGACTCTATTAAAAATGATTGTTTGTAAAATTCTCTATTGAATGAAAATACAAGAAATTAAGTGTACAAAATAAATTAAAGTCTGTCAATCTGAAACACCTTACTCTGTGATAAAAACTTAGGAAAAATACATAATAGCTATGCATAAAAGAGCATATAAAATTGTGCTTTCTAGTTTTATAGTTTCAGAACACACAGTTATTTCCTTTGTTCCCTAATGTCTTCAGATCTCAATGGGGATGTTAATACTAACTTCGGAGATGTTTCAAGGTTCACTTAATTGCAGATGTATATTCAGATACAGGTAGAAAATTAAAGATACAAAAGACTGGCTATTTTCCATAATATTTCTGGAGAATGGGCTTTCTGCATATAGATTTCTTATTTTGATAGTACTTGCCTAGATGTTAGCAACTGAAGGGAGGAAAATCTCACCCAGAAGAGACTAAGTGACTTCACAGAAATACTCCTGCAATTACCTTGCCATGTGTGGCTGAGAGCTAATGTTCCTTTGACTCAAAGAAAACATTCACAGTGACCTGAGCATGTTTTGGATCACATGTAAGTGAAAAAATACATGAAGACCCAAAGGAAATTCATAGCTGCAAAGTATACTGACTCTGGTGAAATCTGGAAGAATATTTTGCTTTTTTGATTTTACTTTGAACTAAAGCAGCTCTTTGGTTATACTCTACATTCCAACCTGTATTTTTGAGTGACCTTGTAGGAACTGCATGACTGTAATCCTTTATGGCAACCCATTTTGCTAACATATGTGCAGAGATGCTAATGCTAAGAGGCTTCATATAGAAGCTATAAAATAGCAATACATGTATATTGTCAAAGGGTTCACAGGGCTGTCAGATTACCCACAAGGTACAATATATGCTCATTGTATAAGCTTAATTATCCAAACCTTTCTGAAGGAGCTCATGTGCCTTACTGGCTTAATTACAAAGATAGCTCCCTGGCTATCTGTACCCTAGATGTCAGTTTGCGTATCAAGATTGGCACAGGTGCAATGTAGCCCTGGGGTGAACTTTAGTGGGGCTCCTGAGACCATGGGCAGAGTGTGTGGGTGCAGATCCCAGGTCAGGCTGGTCAGGGTGAATAAGACCCACAAGTGCCATCAGAGTGTTTACAGGTTTCCATTTCATTTCACTGAAAGAAATACACCATTAGATCTGCCAGAATAAATTAGTATTATTTTTCTTTTCCTGCTGAAACGGAACTGTATTTGCCAAAAAACATTACTTTATTTTAAAAACTCGTCTCAGGTTGGCTTTTCAGGTTCCAGCAGAACTTCTGGGGGCAGAGACATACTACAACAGGCAGTCACCTGATGAGGAGTACAGTCCGTAGGGCTAAATGTTCCAGCATCAAGATTCTGATGTTAAAAAGGCAAACCTTGGCTTTGAGCCTCTCTACCTCACATCCCAATGTGATATTTTAAGTGCTAAATACTGGGCATATCCTTGTGTCTAAACTTACTAAAGTCTTCCATATTCTTCACTGGAATGAAATTACAATGGAATAGTCTTCTTGGGCAGTGAGTGGAACAGTTTTATATTTAGCCTTCACATAGGTACAGGAGAACATAATTTACAGATTCAGTAGCTACCTGCACTCAAACCATTTCAGAAGAGTGATCTCCATGGTGAGGTACCCCCTTCTGGGAGGGCCTGCACCCAAGCATTAAGAAGGATAGGGAAACTTCATAGGAGCCACATTGGAATGGCCCGAGCCAAAGAAAATTCCTTTCTTCACTCCTGTTATTGAATTTGACTTAAGCTCTGAAATGTAAGGCTTATGCCTTTACATACAAATATGACTTTTTTTTTTTAATTTCTCCCTGTCCTCAAATTTTCATGCTATACCTATCAATGAATAAAAAAATGACAGAAAACTAGAGCTATGCTCCAGCAGCAGAGGGTTTTTCCAAAGTTCAGTGACATTAATTGTGAGCACCAATGTAGTGTCAAAGAAGAAAATTAATGATACATTCTTTTCAATTGAGTTCATATGAAATATATCTTTTTTAGCCTGTGGAGAGAGATGGTAGCAGTATCTTACTACATAAAGCAGCTTAAATAACAGTGGTGTTATGGAGCAAGTCTGAGGTGGCGTCCTGAGACTAGTACACTCATCTTTCCATTCTGAACCCAGTTTTATTAATTATTATTCAAGGCAACTCCTGAATACATGAGACATTCATTCAGGCTGTAAATTAACCACACCGTCTCCACATTGTTGGATGGCTCTACATTACGCTTTTCTTCTTGTATGTGTATATTACACATTTTCCAATTATCATGAATCCACTGAGGGTCTTCATAGACTTCCTCTGCCATTACCTTGGGTAGTGATGGGATGAAAATATTTTATTACTAAGGACAGAAAGGTTTAATAAAGTCAGCACCAGGAACAGATTTGCTTAGCTCTCACATGTGGTAGGAGCGCTGAAATATTTAATTCTTATGACCACATCTCTGCATTTTTCCCCAGAAATTGGTTTTACCTGTATCAGCTTGGTAGAATTCCTATTGCACTGACAAATTAAAAAGAACGGTTAAGCTCAGCAGATGGCTCAAATACACAAGACACACAGAAACCTGATTTAACTGCTTAGTTAATGCAAGTTTCAGTCTCTTTTGATCATGTCACTTTTTAATGGAGCAGAGAGGACAATTCTTGAAACAATTTCTTAAGATTTTGCATCACTGTGCATTTACAATAAATAAAGTCACGCACAGCTTAGGTTTCTGCTTCACTAGGTATATTCACTATGGCCTGAAAGGAGGAACCTCTTATGCTGATACTTAGGTTGCCTAGCTGGCTGTCAAAGGATGTTTGACAAGCAGTGCTTGCTTTTCCCTCACAATGTTGTACTCCAGCCATGCAGAAGACCTTTTCAGTAAGCCCCTCTTGTCCAGCAGCATCTTGAATGTACTTCCGACATTTGGCTGTAAGACCACCATCTAATTTTCCTGCACATGCTGAACACAGTATTAGTCCCATGGCAGGCCCAAAGAGCAAAGCAAATTGTTCATCCAAGTGCTGCTATTCACTGCTTTACTGCTATTTCATCCACAAAATAAATGAGGCAATGCACATAATGAGGCCATTCCATAATTTATAATTGTTGCTGTCTTCTGCTGAGCACAGAAATAAAACAGTTAACAGAGGACCAATACTGCTGCTGTGATCAATACTGCTGAAGCAGCAAAAGAGCTTATTGCATCATGACAATTAGGCTCTACCGCACACTGTACAGCAGTGGAGTAGGTGAGAGATGCACAGGGTCCACACAATTCATAGCCATTTTGTTGAAAGCAGTGCTATTATACCCCATGTATTGAGGAAATCTTTTCCACTGCTGATGTCCCATGGACAGAATGAATTAAGAGATCTGTTTGCTCCAATGTGATGGTCACTTTTCAAGCAGTTCCAGTACCAGGATAGGAAGGAATCATTGTGGGACATGGTTTACCTAGCTTGCACTGCCTCCCAGAGAGACCCTGTACAATGTTTTGTCTTTCATGGAGAGAAGAAATGGCAAACACATGTCCATACAATTTGGTACTGTAGGTGACAGAATAATTTCTGAAAACCAGACAAAATTCAGGAAATAACAAAATCCAAAGTTCTGGGTTTCTGAGATGATTTTTCAGCAGAGTCATGACAGACTGTTTTCAGTAGCACAGGAAACAGCACTGGTTAGAAAAAAAAACAATCACCTCTCCACCCAGATTGCTTTTGAGACAAAAAGTACTTACAAAAAGACAAAATGCCCAGCATATTTTTCTCTTAGCCTCCTCAAAGTCTGGTTATTTAGTTTTTCTGTCATCAGATTCAGATAAGACACTACTATACAGATGGCTTCTGAATTTTTTCATTGATGGTAAAAAAGTTTTCTGTTCATCTCATTACACTAACTATTGCATTAATGCTTATGTTCTTACGCTTATATTTTCTGTGGCTCTTTATTTCATCTGCCATGGGAACAGTGAGGATTAGCAACAGACTGTTTTCTAGCCCTACTAATGTCTCTTCACCCCCCTGGGCAGATTAAGACTATTATAACAAACTGGACACAATATTAAGATTTATCTCCCAGACACTGCAAACATTTGACTCTTTGCAGCATTTCATTTAAGGTACACCAGAAACATATGCTCAGGTCTGCAGAGAAAATATGCATTCTTACAAATCTGAATATAATTAACTTTTTAGATAGGTGACACTAGTACCTAAAATAGAAAAGAACCACAGCAAGGTGTCCCCATATATTTTCCACAGACATTATCTGTGTTGCCAGTTAGAGGATGCAAGTGTTTCAAAATAAGTATTTCTGCCAAATCTCAAAGCATCTCTCCTGTATTACACTCTTAGTAAATAGCACCACAGGTCACGAGGAAAAGCCCAGGGGAAAAAAATCACCTTCAATTCCATCGATTTTGGCTCACATCCTTTTTGTTCAAGAGCCTCCTAAGAAATAATTAGTCACAGTGTTAAGATACAGTTCTGCACAAGTAAGTGGCAAATCAGGTACAAAGCAGCGTGCAAGGCACTTAAACATTTAATGAGGCTAAATAGGAACAGAGAAGCTGACCAAAAAACCACTATAAACAGATTAAAGAACAACATTCACCCCTCTGGAACTGGGATGGATTGTCTTCGTTAACATTTTCATTTTGTCACTTGTAAAGGCATTTTTGTGTGTGTCAGTATTTCTCAAAGTGAAGGAGCCATTACTGACATACTGCAATATCCTTTTCTGTAGATTAGAAAAGGATTAACAAACCACTGAATACCAGCACCACCGAGGGTCTTCTGAGAAGCCCTGATAGAACTCTACACCTAACTAGCTTAATGAATTTTGTGCTCTGCGTCAATTAGATGATAGAAAATAAATTTAATTCTGCATTTTTCCCTCTAGAATATAAGTCTTCTTTAAAGAGCAGTTTCTCTGTGTTTTCAAATGTGTTTTAATAGATGATTCTCAAAGCAGATTAATGGATATCTTCTCAAAAGTTTAATTTCTATCTGTGGGAAGGTTTGGTTATTTTGAAAGGCTCTGAACACAGAGAGATAAGGTCTAAAAGAGCTGATCTAGATCACAAGACAACATTTTAAATGCTAAAATGCAATGGCAATGTGCTATGTAAGTGGAAACCACAAATTAATTTTTGCAGCACAAGGTAGGACATACAATTGGTTGCAACAGTAAATAAAAACTTGGATGAGACAACGAGGACTTGGACTGTTCACAGTCCAAGGTTGTTTCACTGTACACACAAAAAACGGAAATGAATGATGAGAGTAGAATTTGTGTTCTGTAATAGATGGGACAAAATGTCAGGACCCTGAGTCTGAAAAAAACCAACACATTAAACAAATGGTATGACTTCCCCCCACCTAACACTTCCATGTCAACAAGTCAGATGTTTCTAAGGTCTAAAAACATATCCTAGAACACATTTCTCCATCACCTACTGTATTATATTGCACACAAAATGCATTTTTCCAAATCTGTCTGAATTTTCCATTCCAATCAGCATATCAAAAGATCACAGAATCATAGAATTGTTTTGGTTGGAAAAGTGTTCCCAATCCCTTGAACAATAGTCCCAAGGCCCTGAAGTCTCTCTGGACTGCCTTTGGATTTCTTGTTGCAAGTTCATTGCTGCCTACCTGAAAAGTCAATCATGGTTAACAATCTGAGGGCCACAGCAGGGTAGGAAGTTTTCTCACCACATCTTTAACCTGGGCCCCAGGCAGCCAGCAGACTTCCTTAAGAAGTGGGTCTGGTCTGCATATCAGGCCTTGGGTTCCCTTCAGAAAGGAGTCACCTAGGAGAATAACCTGTCTTTTTTTTTTTTTGTAGAAGTAGTTTTGATATAATGCACAGGCTGACAATTTTGGCAACACTTATAATCTAGACTAATCATCATTACTATAATTAGGTTCCACTTGCAGGGCCTCCTACCTATAAGGTGGGGTTGTTGCTGAGAGGGTGTGCCTGCTGCTCCAGGCAGGAACTTGTTGCCATTGCCCCCTCTCCTTCCAGTCACTATGTTCTGTCAGATGGAGACGGGAAAGGGAAATGTCCATGTTATGTGTCTTGTCTGATTGTTGAGCCTGTCTCAGGGAATGCAGGATGTAGTTCCAGTGATCAGTCTCTGTCTTGTACACCCTGGTACTTTTCAACCTACTCACCTTCTCCCAGAGCTCTGTCACTAAGTGGAGAAGCTCCTCTACCTGGGCTCACCTCCCACGGGTGTGCTTACTGCTGCTGTCAGGTAGCGGTGTGAGAGCCGGGCATACCCCCCAGTCTGATGCCTGGGTGCCTGTCTGTTCCCCCTGGAGCTCTGCCTGGGCAGCTGTATCAGTTGTGGTGGGTGCAGAGCTTAGAGAGGACATGGCTTTCTGCAGGGTGGAAACCATCCCTCCCTGGTAAGAGCTGGCAGATCTTTGAGATCTGTTCCTACCGCCTCGTGATGTCTCTGTCTGCTGAGCTGCCAAAGAGCTTCTTTTANCGTCGGGTACCACCCGGCGGCGCCCGGCGCTGCCCCGCGGAGCCCGCATCAGGCTGCGCTGTGGAAATGAGGAAATGCTTCCCGGGAATGTGTTCTGAGAGGGTATTAACTTTCATTCATCTGAATAAACTGTATGGGACATGTAGGACCCCAAAAACTAAAGACAGGCTTAAAGGCACCACCTGTGTCCCTCTAATCCTCTGCCAGTTGTAGATGCTTTGGTCCAGCTGCGTGGGCAGGCTCCACGGCACATTAGTTTTGAATTTGCAACGGCCAAAAACCCTGGAGGACTCAGCCGGCCAAGGCTGCAGAGTAGTCACGCTTACTGGTTGCAAAAGAAATAAATGCTGTTCTTTTTACCATGCCCTATGTCTCTAATAGGGTCAAACTGTTTTGCCTTTGCGGTAACACAGCCTGTATTAGTTCTTCCACCAAGCTTCATCTTCTATTTCCAAATCTACATTTTTTCAAACAATTTGATTTCAAAATTATATTTACATTCTTAACCTCTCTTAATGAGCTTATTTCACTGGTAGCATAAACCTAATTATGAGTCACACCAGGGGCTCTTTTCCGTGATTATATATACTCCAATTTAGCCTGATCAAACATTGCTGTGACATGTTGAGAACCACAGCTTCAGACATTGCACTCATGTAGTTTAAGAATGAGTTAAATATTTTAAATAGCAACAAGCTGCTCAAGTTGGCTTAAATTTTTGTTAGAGACCAGAGGTCAGAGTATCTTTAAAAACCAAGAGCAGTGCTTACCTGATATATTTGGGATGTATTGCACCATGTTTTCCTTTGGAGGCTATCTTTCTCCAGGTTCCTTGTTGCTACCTTGAAGCTCGCCTTCCTCAGTAATGATGATAACTAGTGGATTTACATTATGAATTTTTAAAAATAGGATGGGTTGTTTTGTTTGTTTGTTTGNAAGAGCTGGCAGATCTTTGAGATCTGTTCCTACCGCCTCGTGATGTCTCTGTCTGCTGAGCTGCCAAAGANCTCTCTTAATGAGCTTATTTCACTGGTAGCATAAACCTAATTATGAGTCACACCAGGGGCTCTTTTCCGTGATTATATATACTCCAATTTAGCCTGATCAAACATTGCTGTGACATGTTGAGAACCACAGCTTCAGACATTGCACTCATGTAGTTTAAGAATGAGTTAAATATTTTAAATAGCAACAAGCTGCTCAAGTTGGCTTAAATTTTTGTTAGAGACCAGAGGTCAGAGTATCTTTAAAAACCAAGAGCAGTGCTTACCTGATATATTTGGGATGTATTGCACCATGTTTTCCTTTGGAGGCTATCTTTCTCCAGGTTCCTTGTTGCTACCTTGAAGCTCGCCTTCCTCAGTAATGATGATAACTAGTGGATTTACATTATGAATTTTTAAAAATAGGATGGGTTGTTTTGTTTGTTTGTTTGTTTGTTTGTTTTTAACTGGACTCTGTATTCCAGGGCTTTCTATTTAATTTTCATTTGTATCTCTTCACCTCTTTTTAGGATGTAGGAAGAAAGCTGAATTCTGATTTAAAATTATGGGCTAACCATAAACTCACATGCAGCAACAAGGAGTTGATGTACTGAAAAAGTGGTGATTTCTGTTTGTTCTCTACTCCTTCCTTAATAATTTGATATATTTGACTTGCTAGTTAATGCAAAATACTGATTCATCATAATCAAAGAGCTAATCACAGTGACTCCAAGATCTTTCTCCTGATGATAATTTAGGTAGTCATACTGTCTGTATAAGACTGTCTTTATTTGTGCCTGAATCTGCTTTACAAAACCCTTTTCTGACATTTAATTAGTTCCAATTTCAGTATCTCGAGATTTCTGTGATTCCTCAAGATCTCCTTTAGGTTTACTACCCAAAATGATTTTATACAGAACTATATAACTTTGTTATCTTCCCCATTCACCTACTTTCCTCCTCAGTAATGAATATAATGTCTAGATCAGATTCATGAGGGATTCTGCTGATAAACTGTTTCTTGAGAAAAATACTTTTTCACATATGTAATTTGAGGCCTTATTAATTTGTAACAGGATCTATCCTCTTACTGTGTGACAGATTGCTTTTTTCCTCCTCCAGCAGATTCTGATGAGTGACCTTGCCAAAAAAACCTCTGAAAATCACCCCTTTATCTACCTGCTTCTGATTCAAAGAATGCTGATAGGTTTCTGAGGCATGATTTCCCTGTACAAATCTGTCCCAATACATTATTCAGTTAATAATTTCTACTTAATTCTGTTCTCTACTGTAGCTTCTACCAAGTCACCTGGTTTCAAATTCTCATTTAATAGGTTGCAGTTTATTGCAACCTCCTTAGCATCCTCTTTATAATAAATAAACCTGACCTTTCACTCACCAGCTCCTGCATCCCTTGCTGTAGTGATCAAGAGTTTGGTCATTTCGTATGTGACTTCCTTCTCTGGCTGGCACAGTCCAAGTGAGGAGCTATGGCACGTTATTGCTGTGTGTGGCTTTGACCTCAACAGTGCAAAACATGGTTTACATGTACTCATTATACTGCTGAGGAAAAGAAGGAAGAATAGAAATGTCTGTCCATAAAGTAAAAGTTATGAGTTTACCTTACTAAGTAATTCTTTGCATTCCAGATGAACATTTTCTGTAGTTCAAAATGTACATATATTTTAAGATCTGTCATTACTGCAGTCTGGAACAGCTTCTTTTTACTTGGTGCTCCACAAACATTTACAAAGAAAAAATTAGATTTGCAATATAAATACATGTAGAGGTGGAAAAATGATTGTCTGTTTGTTTTAGGGTTCTATTTCTTGTTAATGTGTAGCTGGAGACTAAGTAATAGTCTAAAGTTACATTGGCAACCTGAGAGAGACTGAACTTAATTTTCATAACTTAATCCTATCCTTAGATAAAGGGTTTAACTTTCCCCTTTAAGCATCATATACCCTTATATTGTGGAAAATTTGGTTTGTACTTTTAATTATATTTACCTTCTGTATCTTACAGGAATTGGTGTGCTTATGTCCATAGCAGACTGTTGCCTACAGTGGTAGTGGACAACCTGGAAACCTTCTCATCGGGTAGAGCGAAGTCTTGCACTTGGAATATTGGATCCTGTGCTCAGAGGTGTGAAGTAGGAAGAAAGAGTATTTGCAAGGACTTTAACTATCACCAGCTGCATAATTAATAAAACCATGACTTTAGAAATAAATTTAAAACAGGAGGGAGGAGATTAGCATGTTTCCAGGCCTTGTTTTCACATGTCCCTATAATAAGTGTAAAAGCTCATGACTTGGCATGCCATGCCTTCTTTTTTTTTCCCTCTAATCACTTCAAAGTCTTCAAGTAAGCCCACTGCCTGCTCCCCTCTTCTGAAGTACTGCAAGGAAAGGTGCACATGTACAAAGCTGTAAACCACATATGGGAAAGAAGAAGAAAATCCCTTCTTTGCAGTTTTCCAAGCTTGTGCTTTGTTGGAGCAAAAGACTTTCCCTGAGAAGCACAAATATTTTTATTATCTCTGTGCTGGGTGGTTACTTCTGACACACCTTTGGTCAGGAAGTGAACCTAGAAAAGTAATCGTCCTGGATATGACTTCTAAGTAACAATTCTGTTAAACACATTCAGATTCTCCTCAGTGGTTTGGGTGCCCCACTGTATTCTCCAAACATTAGATTTCAGTAATAAATGAAATTGAGTTTTAATGTATGGGCCTGGAAAATAGCAAACTGAAATGGCACCAACAAAATAGAGGTTGTAAAATTTCTCCTTTGAAAAGTTTCAAAAGGCTCTTACAAGTTGGTTTGACTGTTCTGAGAATTGTCCTCTAGGTGGTATGGCAGAACATGGTTAAAGGTTTGAGCTGAAAGCAGGAATAGACTATTCCTTGATATCTGGGGAATGAAGTACAGTCAATTGTATTGTGAAACTATACAGTGGACCCTCTTGTTGAAATGTTGCCATCTTTTTTCCAATTCAGTATAGAAGATTCACAATAACTCTGATTTTTTTTTTTTTTTAAATTAGCTCCCTGTGCTGCTCCAGTAAATAAGTCTCTGCTATATGCATTTCTGAGTGTTTTGTACAGGGAGAGTTATTTTTCAAATAGCTAGTCCTGATTAACGCCTTTCATAGACACTTCATTTTTATGAGTGTTTTCAGGAATGGATTATGCTAATGCAGAATAAGGTATTTTTACCATAAAATAAGACCATCCACAAAACAAAATAACTGAGAACTCTCTTGATTTCAGTTCACCTTAATCTTTATTGAGTTCTTGCTGCTGAAAAAGCCATTTCTCAGAGGCAAAGCCGGGTGGGGACACATGCAAAGCTCCTGCCAGCTGCTATGGATTTTAATATATACATAACATATGTTGTGAAGGGGTCACAAGATTAACTACAGTGTAAAACAAGGTGACATTTTACAATTCATTGGGATGATTTTTTTACCTGACAGCCTTCAAATTTATCCTCCTTTCTGGAATGATATAGGCAGCAATTTTGTGTCCAAAACATCTCTGTAACCATTTTATCATAATATTTTGTGAGAGTTGAGGTGTTCCGCACTTTAGCAACTAGCAGAGCTGTGTGATAGTCTTTTTATTTGAACTTTGTATTTAACATATTAAAAGTGGCAGGTAGACTTGCGGAAGTTAGTATTTGCTGTGTACCCTATTGCAGCATGATCATTCTAAATGACTTCCCTGTCGAGTTCAGAAACCTAATAGAAATGATGGGGTAGCCAGGACATACAGAATGTGTTGGAACACAGAAAGAAAATTGCTGCTGCCTCTGCAGTTACATACTGTAAGAATAATAACTGAGGCAACACAATTACAGAGCCATACCCTCCTTACATCGGCTTCCAGAGAGGAAATTTTAATGCTTTATTGGATTAGTGTTTTTATAATCTTGTTTAAAATAATCAAAATGAAAGGCTTCCAGTGTGCACTATGTGGCATAAAATCATTGTGAATGCTTTCTTCACTGATTTCAAAGAAAATGGTATATCATATATTATGTTTTTGTCTCGCTGTGCAGTTTAGTAGATATTAACTGTAATGTCTCCTGTAAAGTTAGCAGTATTTGACTACTGAGTAAGATATTGAGGGAAGAAGTCTGACAGCCCTAAACAGACACCTGGTTCCTTTAAAATCAACGCAGATGATCTGAAGGCTGCAGTAGTAGAACTGTGATTGCTATTGAAACACTGAACCCTAGTTAGGCTTCACTTTCAGTTACAAGCAGTTAATGAAAGGATATATTTGACATGTAAGATTGCATAATGTAGTTATATAGGTATCCTATAACTCCTGTTTGATCACCTAAAATAGGTTTAAAATGTTCTTGTTTTGCAGATCCCAGGCAAGAACACACCAAGCTTACAGAATAAAACATAAAATAGTAACATCACTGCAGTGGAAGTGCTGTCCTGGGTACAGTGGGCAAAACTGCCAAGGCAAAGGTGAATACAGTTGTAAGAATTTGAAACCATTCACTTCAAGAAAACAAAACAATGCAATCTGATTTGCAAGCAGATGGCTCTGCTGAAAATCAATACACTCCTTCCTGTTAATTTAAAATGGGGGAAAATGCATGGTAAACTAAACTGCTTTAGAATGTTGACTCTTCCCTGCACATGAATTTATAGAATACTTAAGCAGAATATCCTTTCCTCTCTTCAACTCTAAATAAAACTCATAAAATCTTCAGCTTTATTCCATTTTGCTAAAATATGGCAACATATTCGCAGCATCTCTGCTTTTGACCTTTTAGTTATTGAGTATTGCTGTGCTGGGGACGTTAAATGCAGGTCCTCTCTTGAATATTTGCTGTAAAATTCACCTAAAGCCCTGTGACTTTTGGCTTTCAGATTCTAGTATATTTTAGACATGATAAAATAATGTATTAACTTTGTTTTCTGCTGAATTGAGTAGAACTTTTGTTGCTTATTTTGACAGTGACTGAATTTTACTAGGTATAATACATGATTCCTGCATAATTGTATCCTTTTTTGACAGAATAGAGTGTTTCACCTCTGTCCTAGTGATCAAGCATATGGCAATGTACTGTAGTTTAACATCTGTATAATAGCTATTCCTTTGCTGATGGCCTTAAAAAAGCAGCCCGTGAAAAATAAGATACGGCATCAGCAAACATATTTTAAATAAATTAATATTACACAAAAGGCCATTAGATGTGGTAGAGAATTCAATCAGCAGTGGTAAAGTAGAGGCTGTGATTAAAAATTAATGTAGAGGAATGAAGAAAAATCACTGTTATTCACATCTAAGAGGGAAATCTTGATGGTGAAGAGCCAAAGCCTCAGTAGGCGCAGAATTCTCTTCTGTGCAGCTGAGCATGGAGTCAGATATTAACACAGGACTCAGTCAGCAAGGCTGTCCAGTGAGCATGGATCAGATGTTCTAAATGTTTGCTTTTAAAACATGCAAACATTAGCAAAAGTAGATTAAAAAATGCTTATTGAAAGGGGAAGCTAGAGTTGATAAAATTGAAATGGCGTCAAAACAACAGGGAAGCAATGGCCAGGAAAAAACCCTGTATAACTCAATTTGTTGTGGCATCTGTGTAAAAATAAGAATAAAGGAAAATGTTGTGAAGTGTTACAGGAGTGCATTTGAAATTACATCTCCTGGGCTCTATTTTCAAACCTCTTCTGACTTGCTGAATAACTCAAGGGAGACACTTATAATCTGCATACCCAAGTTTACCCATCTAGAAAATTGAGATGACACTTATCTCACA
Source organism: Chloroceryle aenea (assembly GCA_013399075.1). Taxonomy (NCBI): domain Eukaryota; kingdom Metazoa; phylum Chordata; class Aves; order Coraciiformes; family Cerylidae; genus Chloroceryle; species Chloroceryle aenea. The sequence continues at coordinate 155,728 of VWZY01007177.1, forward strand.
GGGGCACTGGGATATTTAATTAATTAATGCTTGTAGAAGTGCTTGAAGAGATTGGGATGAAAGGTGTTATGTCAGAAAGACTCTTCCCTGCTTCTGGAATCCTGCCTCCCATGAGGAGCAGACCACCAGCACAAGCCCTGCCTGTATTATTCAATTCCCATGAAGGGATGTCAGCTAATGAACTTGAACAGCTGGGAGCCCAATACCCTTGTCTTCAGGCACTCCATTTCTACAGCAGCGGGTGGAGAGACAGTGTAAGCTCTGACTGGGGCTCTCCAAAGTGACTGAACCCACCACTTGATCTCTCTGCACTTGATCTGCTCAACAAGAGAACTGTTATTGAAGGGTTCCTGTGCCAAGGGAACTGGCTCATTCTGACAGTAGTTTTAGATACTGGCAAGGCACTCTTAGTCTGATGTGGCTTGCTCGTAGCAAATGCTAATTCAAAACGCCTTCTGGTTTAGCTTCTCTCTCAAACCAAATTTAATCATACATAACTATTTCAATCTGACAGTCTGGGCAGGAGGGAACATTTGTCTCTACCTGACAGTTAACGGTAGCTATTACTAGACATCTGCAAACTGTATTTGGTAACTTCATTGTAACTGCTTGGTTACAGATGCTTCTCAGGTAATGTAGTAGTGAGACAGAAGAGCATCTGGGAAGAGACAGGTTCAGATCACTATTTCTGACTTTACCTCCTACGTGGCCACACATGACCAAATTGGATAAGACACAGGTCCTAGTCAAGCATGGGCAATGCAATTTTACAATAATCTTTTTTTTTAAAAGACAAAATATAGACATTTTTTCTTATAAGGCTCCTGAAACAGTGCAACATGGACAATTCAACAAGTAAAACAACATTGTTTTGATTTGGGAATATCAAATGCATAACTGGGAGCATAACTGCTAAAATGAAGGGACCTTTAATTTCTGAGTTGCAAAGTTCATGACATTGTTTTTACTAAATGCAGCTTTAAATTTTCATCTTTAAGCTGGAGAAAACAGTGTGCATGTAGTAATGTCTGAGGGGAAGAAATCCTAGTTTGCTCATGCACATATGGTCCCTGAACATTGTATTGTGTGCCACAAATTATTTCAAGAACTGTAAGATGCATCTTCAAATGTATGTAATGCCGTGTTTGAATTTAGCTTTGCTGTGGAGTGAGGCCAGGGGGTCTTCATGTAAAAGAATTTATTTCCACCTGCCCCAACTGTGGTTCAGAGCAGACAGCTCAGAGTTACTGGCAGTGCCATAGCCATGGTTAGCACTGAATTCCCCCTCATTGCGTGGTAGCAATGTCATTTCCCCCACCAGATGGCTGTAAAAGGTTCCTCACAGGAGCGAGTGCTATTCTCTGCGTGGGGTGAGCTGTAGACAGAAACGGTAGCTGTTCACCTTGTCACACAGGCAATGGGAGGAAACTACCAAACTCTCCGCAAGGATTCCCTTTCAACCACTGCTGCTTCGTAAAAAAATAGAGAGAGAGAAAGATCACATTTCCATGATATTCCCTGAAATCATTTTGTACACCATGTTTAAAGATACATGGGACAATAAATTATATATCTGGGCCAATATATTCAATGATAGGAGCCTAACATGAAACTCCTATGTGTGTTCATCACCTCAGGAGTGCTGAGAACCCTGAAGCTCCTGGAGGAACTGGGAGATCTCATTGCTTAGCATTTTTTATGACTGCATTTTTTTTTTAGTGGTGGGATTGCTTTGTTATTCTAAATGACATAAGGTGAGTCTAGCAGTGTAATTCTTATTTTATCTTTTTAGCTTAAACTGAGCATAGCCTATCCAATTTTTAAAAAGGTCTCAAATGCAAGTCATTTGATGGCTATTTCTACCCTGGAGAGTATATGTATTAGAGATTCATTCTGGTGCTCCCGTCACATCTGCTGCTATTCAGCATCTAGGATGAGAAATTTTGTCTAGGCAACCAAGGAGCACCTAAGACTTAATCACCATATGACGTGTCAGAGCTGTTCCTTTGAAAAGGACTGAACCACACTGGAAGAATGATGTAGGAAAAACTATATTGCCAGTGACTCTTGAATTTGTTTCACAAATGAAAATCCTGAATTTCTAATGCTGCCTGGGAAGTAACTTTGATATACAGTGATGAAATTTAATAACTGATGACATTTAATATCTCATAACAATATGAGATATTGTCTCTGGATGAGTTTTTTGTATGTGTGTGTGTATCAGTGGCTACAGTCCTTGCTACATTTATGAGTAGTATAATGCACTGTTGGCTTGCTCCATTACTGGTTTGCTTCAACAGAGTGATAGTATGTCCTGCATCTTACAGGGATTAAGTTATCTGAACTGTTTAAAGTGCTAGTAAAACAAGCACACAGCAATAATAAAATATCCTTGAAACTGTAAAAGTGAACAAAACCATAAGGGTTTGGCTACTCCACAAAGTGAATCTGTGAGTGAGGCGATTGCATTAATAGGGAGAATGAAAGATAAGATTGATAGTATTAAAAAAAATCTGGTGTCTGTAGCACTAACTGTGGCAGTGAATAAATTTAGAGCAACAGAAAGATCGGTAAATGAAAGAATAAAAGGACATAATTCAGTTGGTCTTTATCGCTGGCAGGTAACTGACTCCCTTGTCATAGATTATAACATCACATCACCACTAGATAAATCCCATGTAATGAATTGGGTTGAAAGCAAGTATTTAACTCCTGTCAATAGCCATACCACAGAAAGGTAACAGAAGCTATTGAAATTATAACTATTAGAGGATTTTGAATTTCTTATGAGCCAATTTCAATAAATTCTACAAAACTTTCTCTCCATATGATAATTTCCTTTGAGTTAATTTCCTAATTACTTCCCTCCACTGCCTTAATTTACAGCAGAAGCCACCTTGTATCATCATTAAATGTAATCTCTTGATCCTCATATATACTGCTAAAAGGCTGATGAAACATAGGGAGTTTCTTGATTCAGCATTCTATTCTGTTTCCTTGGAAACTCACATTATGTCCAGACTAGATTTTAATATTTGAACTGGAAAATAATGTGGCCATACCCAAGTTACTCTGCTTGTACTGTACTAAAATCTGGGAATCACATCAGTGCCACATAAGTGGCATTCATTAGATGTGCTCCAGCTGGAACAACATCCACTTCAAAATGCTTCATGAACTGAGCAAGCATATAAAAATTGGTATGAATTTACACAGGAATATTTACAACCTACTCTGTATATATTTCATGTTTTCTAAACAACAATGAAATGAAAATGATGCCATTAAGCTTAAGGCTGGAGAAGTAAATCAGGAAGGTAGAAATCTCATTTCAGTGCCCAGTTATCATATCAGTTGTTCCCTACTTGTTGTGAATGAAAGCATTTTACTTTGCTGGACTTCAATTTCTCTAGCTGCAATATTGAAAAAATAATAATGTTAGTCTAGCTTTTTGTAATTTGTTTTGGGGATCTTTAGGCTGAGATGGAAAATAAGCACAGAAAATTCCAGCTGCCATGACCAGAGAAAATATTTGCAAACTTGTCACCTTTGTGAAGCTTTTTAATGTATGTACCAGTTGCAAATCTTGGATGACATTTGTTGGAATTTGTTTTGAAACATTTTTCATATTTCGGGTGCTGCAACAATACAATATAACCATTGCCATGAGTGGAAAGATTTCCATGGTTGAAGATTTGTGTAACCTGCCAAAAAAGCCCCAAAACAAGTAACAGTGTCAACAAACATGACTAAATTTGTTGCTGTAAAACAACGCAATTAATTTTACAGTTGGCAATCTCTGTATTGTGTTTGTACTGCTGTTTCATATTGATCTAAAATATTCTTCTAGAATTTTTAGCCCTGGCACTTTCAAAATTCTGTTTGTTATAGGGCAAATGTTGACATTTTAGTATTAACACCAACCTCTGCCAGTCTCAGGATGCCACTTATAAAGCCAGTCACTGTCTTCATCAGTGGGGTTCCACACCGCGTTATAGATGGACTAAGCAAATAACAAGGATCACTGCTGATAATTAGGCTTTGGTAAGATTGGTATAGAATAGAGAGAGAAAGCAGTTGTTCTGGAGTCCTGGCTGTCATGTTCAGTGCTTCACTCACATTCTTTCCTCTTTTAGCTCAAGAACAGCAATCACTTATACACGGCAGCCAGGCTGAAAGCAGCAGAACAGTCAGTGAGAGGACACCAGGTGCTCCTCAGGACCCCAGTGGGACAGGTAAACTTACAATTACTATCACCTCTGGCCCAATCACTGACCAAGTGACTCACTGCAAAAACAATTTGACAAAAAGCCCTGTCTGCTGAAGGGACCTCGATGAACCTTTAAAGTGATTCTAACAGTCATGGATCAGTAGCATGTTCTTCCAAGAGCGGCAGACAGAAGAAACTGAATTTAACAGTACTGGTAGCTTAGGCTTTATAGTGTCTTGTGACTAAACTAATAGAGGAAAGTAATTCCACATAGAAATATTTATACTATTATATTACTGTGTAAGGTAGATAAATTAACAGAAAACAAAAAAAACCCCAACCAACCAAAACAAAAACAAAAAGAAAAAAGAGAAAGAAAACAATACCACACAACCAAAAAAGCCCTGCACAATACAGACAGAAAATCCAAGCCCAAATCTAAGAGTTGTATAGATGAGCATTGGTCATAAAAGAAAATTTAATGATGTTAATTGTGTTAATTAATGATGTAAATTTAATCTAATAAGTATTTGTATGTACTGCTAAATAATCTCTTAGCTATCAGTCTATCATGTAGGTTAATATATCATATGTCTAAGATGGACCATTGAGGCTGAATTGCTGAAAGAACTGAGGAGATTTTGTAGCTTTGCTTATATGAATTAGAGCTTTTAATTTTATCAGTGTCTTCTGAAAATCCCAGACTAAGTCTCATTCCTGTCAGCTGTGAAACTCAGATTGGCTAGATTAAGTCATGTGAAGTCAATTTGCAAGACCAAGGCTGCTTTCACCAATTAAAAACATCCGGTTAGGACTTTTTATATGTGGTGAAGAGACTCCAAGTGTCAGGAACAATTTGAGTGGGTTTTAAAATAAAATTGACCTTGCAGATTGAGAATCTTTTGGTAATGACAGACTAATAGTTATTTTGAAGTTGTTTATCTATTAGCTGTTTTTCTGCCTTGTTGCTGCATTGAACAAGTCTTTATTTTGACCCCAACATTGAAAAGATGATGTATTGCTTTAGACACTAGCCTTGCAAAGTCAGGAAGTTGTGTTATAAATAGCAAGTAAAAATTAATGCTTATGTGATTACATTAAAGGGGTTAGACTATATGAAAGTTAATGGAATACCCTGAAGGGTGCTAGGTGGAGGAAGAATGGTGTTATGCCGATTAAAATATGCTAACTATGCTCTTGTGGAGTTATGAATATTTTATAACAGATATAGATGCTTCAGTAATTAGTTGCTGCTGTGCTGCTAAATGCCACTAATCCATGTTATACATGACAAAAATCAAGGTGATTCACTCGAAACTAAAAATTTGGAATCTTTTCAGCCCACTTCCCCCTAATGTTTCTCCAGTCAATTACATTTTCTTTCCCTTCTGCCCCAATGTTTTAATTTAATTTAAAATTCTGCTTCTCTTTCTTCTCAATTTGTTCTCTGATCAAGCACTTAGACAAAAAATGAGCGAGAAGATTAGCAGCCAGGAGATGAAACTGACTTTTCTACAGAAGAAGGTTGACAGCATGGCTGCTGCAATGAGTGATGTGAGCAAGATGCTTTCTTCTCTGGAAGGCAAAATCAATGAAGATAAGGGCAGAGACTTCCAGTCTTTTCTAAAAGGTAAGAAAAATAAATTAATCTAATTATTCACCCCATTAAAGGTACCAGGAAAAAGCTGCTGAAGGCATCCATAGGCTGTCCTATTCTACTGCTCAACATTCATAGAACTGTTATTTTAGTTTTATTTCATACTAGAAGGAATTGTTTGTTTCAGCATTTGTTCTGGTGTCTTTTATAGTGACAAAACATTTATGTTCTTGGGTACTACATCATCTACATGGTGACTTAAGCTACTATCAAGGCATTTTCATTTCCTTAGAGGTTCTGCAATATTATAATATCTGTTTTTTATCTGACAGCTTAGTATTTGTCTATTACCCAATCTAGGTAATATTCTTTAATACATAATTCACATATGCAGGGGAATTATATAAGGAATTCTGTGGTTGTTGCATTTCTAACATGGCAAACATTCTGCTGAAAAATTTGTCTCTCTTAGGCTACCTTTGATGAACATCCCATCCATGCTCATGTTCAGTAGATGAGAGAGACAGGGCTAGGGATCAGGAGGTTGCACAGACCCTCACCAGCAAAATTATACATGCATTCTTTGTCAATCCTGCAGCAAGATATATTTGTTATCCATCTACAAATGGTACTTAACAGATTGGTACCGAATCTTTCATTTCCTTCATGTGCAATATTTTTCTCATTTTGCAGGAATTTTCCCCAAAGTGTTTTTTTTTTAGAATCCAGAGGACTTTCCTCTTGTTTAAAAATAGAACAAGGGAACTGATGCTGCTTACATTAAGATAGAAAAAACCCAAAACCAACCAATAAGTGCTTTTATGTCTTCCCCGAAATTATCAAATATGTTCCTGTTTCTTGTAGTTTTAGTGCTCTGTTTCCTGAGTTGCTCATGCCACATGCTAGATGGCTCTCTTGTACCCTGGATTAAGTTTATTCCATCTCTCACTCGGTGACCTTCTTTCACCTCTCCGCATATTGCTAGATGGCATTCTTCACCCTTGGGCATACATTTAATTTGTCTTTGAATATTTCCCATTTCCCTTCTGCTCTTTCTTCATTGTTTTTCATATTCCAGTCGCTCTAGCTGTCATTTTCATGCTATTCCAAGAGGTCCTTTGCTGCATCCTGTATTCCTTGCTTCTCCATTCCTTACCTATATTTAAGGGTCCAAACCCTAACTAAAATGTATTGTACAAAAAAATAAAACCAAAACCCTGCATTATTTTTTACTTTTCATCAAATGCGTTACAAGTCTTTACTGTTATAATCTGCAATGTTTTGTTATACCTGCTTAGATAGAAATCTCCAGTTGCTTGGCCTTTTTTGACTTATGTTCCTAATCTATCTCATAACTGAATAGTTCTAATGAAAATGCTGCTATCAACTACTTTTTTTTACTCTAATTACAGACACCCCAATACAGGTTATTCTTGGCTTATACATAGCTAAACAGCAGTAGTTAGGGAAGGAGGGAAGAGAGAATAAGGTTAGTCTTTCTGTTGGCTTGTATACACAGTGTCAAAGGGCAACTGCAGTTTCTATCCAGGGAATATCAGTCAGTTGTACCCCAAGTGGGCAAAGAGCATCCTAAAGTAGCAGGAGCTGGAAGGAGTTTCCATGCTGTCATCTAACTTGGTACAGAGGTGCAGTGGAGTCATACCTCACTTGTTAAAAATTATTCTTAGAAGCTCTCCTGAAGCAAAATACAACTTTCCCCACTACCACTGCCATCCTGAAGCAACTGTTAAAGAATACTTAAGTCTGTCATTGCTTCATGCTATTCAGACTTCTTCCTTCTTCCCCTTCTTTTCTGTTTTCTCACCATGGTGCCCAGGTCCTTTACTCTTACCATTATCACTTTCTTTCTTATCACAGTAATGCTAATGGCTGCCTAGCTCTGAAACAGGGTTTGTTAGAAGTGAGGTCTGTTTCTGTGAACAAACAATTCAATACAGTTTACAAAGTCTTTATTTCTTGGTTTCATTTGTAAACAGACTTTGATCCCACAGAGCTGTCATTTTTTTGATACATGGAAACACTTGCCAGAGTAACTGACATGCTCTTCTAATTTCATTAGTTAAATCTGCTGTGCATTTGTAAAGTTGTTTTCAGTACTCAGGAGACTGTTCTTACTTTTAGTTAGGGAGAACACCAAATTATTTTGTCTATGGTTAGCCCATACTTTTAAGACTCTGCTTACTTCTTGCTGTTCTTTCTCCTTTTGCTCCACATCAAGCTTTCATAGACTCCTCTCCTCTTTATCACTAAAGTGCACATTCCTTCGAAAATGAACTCAACAATGGAGTGTCAAGCACTTCCAACTCTGAAATGTCATTAACCCACCTAAGGCTATACATACAGGAGATGTATTTTGATATTATTTACAGGAACAAAATTCCCACACATTCATGTCTCCCTAGAGCATTTCAGGATCAGCATCGGCAGTATTGCTGCATTTTGCAGGGATTGTCATGTTACTAACTTGAGATATTCAATAAGGCTATTCTTTTTATTTTGCTTCTTTCCCACTAGAGTGTTTTGTATGATCACTTAGCACACACAATACAGTAGGAAGGTAATAATCTCTGCTTTCACTTCTTGACCATAATGTTGATGAAGCAGGTCTTTTTCATTTGGCTTCCCAGTGGAGAAAGGACACATCATTTTCTTATGAGCAAGCCACAAAAGCGCACACATCTTCTCATTTCAGTTCTCAGAAACAGCTTAGCTAGGAGATTGAAGTTGATACCAGATGCAGAATCTGAGTTTGCCTTTTCAAAATGATAACAAAACTCCTATTGATTTCGGTAGAAATGGGCATTAGTCTTCAAACACCATTAGCAATCCACTACATTCCTCAACTTTAAATTTGGCTCTATGGGTGGGTAAATTGGTACAGGAACGTGTGTGTTTTACTTCTGTACATCATTGTGTTTCTTCACATTGTGCAAAAAAAATCTTAGATGTTGCTAACACAATTGGTTTTATTGTTTCCCTATTTCTCCTTTTTCCTAAAGGTATCAAATCCAGAAGTATTAATGAATTAGTCAAAGACATTGTCAGAGAACACTTTAAAGTATTTCAAGGTGAAATGCAAGAGAATGTGGCTCAGATTTTCAAGACTGTGTCTAGTTTGTCAGATGATCTTGAAAACACAAAACAATTAGTCAAGCATCTGAATGAAACTCAAGAAAAACTTGCTCAGGAGAAAGACAGTGGGCCGACAAAGCTTGACATTCTGGAGCTTAAGAGTCATATGGTTCAGATGAAAGAGGAAATGACCCTCACTTGTGACAAGCCTGTGAAAGCTTTACAGGAAAAGCAGAAATCCTTGGAAGATAACTTAGAGCATCTACAGTCAAGAAGTGTCATTTATTATGAAACTTTAAATAGGACTCTTACTGAAATGAAAGATGCTCATGAACAGCTGTTATCAGCTGAACAGTCTTCAAGTCAAAACATCCCTTCAGCAGAAAAAGTCATGGAGTACAATGTTACAGAGTATTTGTACACACTGCATGAGAAAGTAAAGAAACAAGGCATGATGGTGCTGCAGATATATGATGACTTAAGAGTCCAAGATAGCAAGATCAGCAATCTCAGTGTTGCACTGGAAATTCAGAGGGAATCTGTTCTGGCGATCTGTGATGACACGTTGTCAGAGAGCAGAAAGGATTTCCAGACACAGCTGGCAACAGCCCAGGAGAATGTGCTTCTCCTAAACAAAAGTCTTTCTGACCTGGTCCTTCCATTGGACAATAAGATAGACAAAATGAATGAGCAAATTAATGATTTGTGCTATGACATGGAGATCCTGCAACCCTTGATTGAACAAGGGGTACCTTTTAGTCTGACTTCAGAGTATGAACAACAATTTCAAGCTGAAGAAATCAATGAGAAACTTGAAAACCTCACTAGTGTAATTAACCGAATGAGTTCTGCCATTAAGGAGCTTTCCAAAACTCAAGAAGGACTTAAAAATGAATCTCAGGCTTATCAGGAACTGTTAGAGAGTCGTGTTAATGAATGCTCCATGGAAATAGAAGATGGATTAAACAAGACCATGATAGTAATAAACAGTGCTATTGATTCTATTCACGATAACTGTGTACTGAAAGATAGTCTACGTGCTCTAAGAAATGAGACTGAAGTCTGCTGTGGCAGAGCTGAGAAACTGGAGAGCCTCCTGGCTTTCATTCCCCAGTTCCATCAGTTGAATGAATCCCTCCAAACTCTGCTCCTTGGCAAAAAGTATGAATTCACTTCACAAGCAGTCTTTTCTGATCTTCCAGACAAGGAGTCTGATAAAAGTATCCCCAACAATTTCAGAAGAGTTTTATATATTTTAAATGATACATCATCAAAACTGGACAATCAGCAACAAGATATCAGCCGCCTGGAAGAAAAACTATTTGATTCTGTGGAGGAATCAAAGGACCATGAGGTTCGCCTTGTGAACTTGGAGTCAAAAATTTCCAAATTTTTAGCAAACAACTGTGTCTCACTGAAAAAAACCAAAGCTGCCTCAACAGAAAAAGAACAAGTGGTCTCACTTCAGCTCCAGACACTGAGTTCCAGGATCAAGGCCCTGGAAGCCAAGTCAATCCACTTGTCAAACATCATTCCACTTCTGAACAAGACTGCTCATGAGGCCTTGGGGCTGTGTCAGGATACCAACAGCAGCATCCAAAAAGTGAATGCGAGTATACCCATGCTTATTAAACTTGCTCAGCCAGATATCCCCCTGCTGCAGAGAGGCCTCAAAGAACTCATTGAATCTGTTCTTGAAATGAAAGCAGGAACTATCTTGACAAATTTAACCCAGCATGTTGATTTATCAATGGCAAGTGCAATGAACAACATCACCAAACTTCAGAAGCAGGTGAAACCAGTTATAAAGAAACCAGTCCCAGTGAAAAAAGGAATAGCAAATGTCACCATGAGCCTGGCAAGCCGAAGCCAGAGAAACACAGATAATACTGTAGATCCAGGTAGTGCTTTTTACTCTATCAAAAATTAAGGTCTTTGTCATAAAGTCTTATGTGACCATTGTGATGGACTGAGCTGGCAGAACCTAAAATAAATAGAAAGTCAAAAGGGTGCCATAAAGAGTGTTTTAGAGGAACTTGAGGTTACTCTAGTCTCCTGGTTACAAGAGGATTTGCTTTTCTTATCAAGAGACTCTACACTCTGCTCCATTTAATTTTTCTTAATTCTTTCTGCCTGTTCCTGCCACTGCACAGGATGGAAATTCAAAACCCTTGTTCAGAAATGAAATTAAGGGAAAATGAGATATGGTGCCTTTGATCCTTCTTGAGTCTTCTGCTTTGTTGGAAAATGTCATTAGTGCTACCTGCCTGGAGGACAGGAAACTGCCACCTGCTCTGTTTTTCACTCCACATGAATGAATTAGTCTCTTTCCTATTTATTATTCATCCCATGCTGAAGTTTAGCAAATAGCTTTCTCAATAACACTGAGTGCATGCTCGCTTTTGCAGAAAGTGCAGATACTTGCAGATGCTGAAAAACTTTCCTTTTAGGCCAGGTTTCTACATAGCAGTGTTTATGCAGACTTTTCCATAAGTAATTAACTTACACACTCAATGATATTTCATGACTAGCAAAGTCATACTTTACAGTCCTGTAAGTTAAAGAAGTAAGACCGTCACCCTGATTAACAAATATCCATCTTCCACTTGAATAGATCTAACTTCTCCAGGAAAGCTTTTTCTCTCAGGTTCCAGGAGACCATCCAGAGGTATGTGCCAACTCTTTCTAGAAGAAACTCGAAGGCATAATTGTCCAATTATAAATTGTATTTGATCTTAGTTATCTTTTTTAATTCTAAAAATATTAGAATATAGATCTAGAAAGATATGAATGACAATTTTCATTGATTCCAATATGTTCAATGCTTGATCTTACTCTAATAGACTGGGATTTTTCGTTGGCTTTAATGTACTCAGGATTTGGCCCTGAGACAATATTTTCCTCAGTAGTTATTTGAAATCAAGGGGAAAAAATGTGAGTTTGCATTGCGTATGCAGGGACATACAGGTTTGGAGACTTCCTATATTGTGGAATGAACAAAAAAAAATGTTTATGTCAGCTAGAGGCTTCAAGGTGTACATGAGGGATGAAAAATTTAACCCTTTGCCTGTTGCTAACTGCAATGGCATGCTGGGATGAATAAAAAGTGATGGTCTTAAGACAACTTGAACTATCTAACCCAGGGGAGATGACAGCCTTTAAAGACAAAATACACATACACATGGTTTATGGATTATGTCTGGTCCTACCTTCCAATGCACAGTTTCACTGCAGAAATTCATGATACAGCACAAAGGCAGCTTATCTCAGTTCCCACTTTGCCATTTAGTGCTTTGTCTGTTTTCCAAACAATCTAGAGGCAGCTGTGCCTTCCAAAGGTGAATGCATTCTCTTGTTGCCTGTCTTTTATTAGTTGTGATTGTACTTTCTTCAGATCATACCACCCTCCCATCAACATGAATAACAGAGAGTGCAACTGATATATTTATTTATTTAAAACAGTGCATCCATGGTGAGAGGTAATTTATTTTCATTTTCATTCTCTGAGTCTTATTTTTGATTTTTGATTTATGAGACCTCACAGAAATGCAAGCTTCTATTGTCACTTTATCATCCAATCCTGCAGCAAAAGTAATAGATTTAAATGTTTTCCATCTTGTGTTTTAATTGCACAAGTTTGATGGTTATTCTGGTTCAGTTTGATGACAGACACAGCCTAGCATGACTGAAAAGACCTGGGATTTTAGCTTGAGCTGAAACAGGGATCCCAGGCCCATGGGCAGGGTGTACAGTCTGGAGTTTAGGTCACTATCCCTGGTTACCATGATCAGCCTGACTTGCTCTGCTTGTCACCTCTCCAGATGAGGCACCAGCATTGCTGTCACCTTCAGCCCTGGTGGGGCTGTCTCTCTTCTTTGCTCCCTGGCACTCCTCACATGTAGGCCACTGGGGATGTTCATAATTTTTTATCAGTGTCAGACTGAGACCACTAAGCCAAAGGTGATTAATAATGGTGAACTGACAACCAGTCTGACCATGTGTGAGCAGGTTGGTTTAGTAGATTTGCAGGCTTTTCCAGTCTCCTGGGGATTCCTGAGACAGTCACCGATAACTAAATATTGAGAAAACATTGGTAAGTTAGTCCCTCTTCAGACATTTCCTAATTGAACCACTGGAGTTGCTTCTTTCCATAAGGAGACCATTAAGTTGCTAAATACTTGATTTGCTTCTAAACAACACCCCAGTAGATACTGACAAAGTTTCATTATTTGTTTGAAAGTTGGTTTGTACAGCACGGGCAGTCTGTTTCCCAAAAGAGCTTCCTGCTGCTTGCCCTCCTGAAGAGTCGCAAAACTCATTGTTAACTGTCTCTCCTTGCTCCTGCCATACTATGTGTAAATAGCAGCTGCATTCAGTTTATTATCTGCTATCAATAGATGCAATTTAAACCTTTAATTTAACTTATAAAGTATCTCTATTTTACTCATCTACACTACTGTGTTATGAAAGACTAAAAATAGGTTATGTACTATAGTAGGAAATCGTTTTCTAATCTGAGCCTCTTGGCATCTCCCAATGAGAGAATATAGGCATAGTGCCTCAGGATGCCCTTCAGCAAGGGAAAAGAAAAAGAAAATTAAAATCCTGGGCAGAGAGGCAGCCTCAGCCAGAAACATTATCAAACTATGCTACTGTAAGATCCCATGGAAGTTACATAGCGGTCACCTGCTCGTTGGAGGTCTAGGACATGAAAATCTTAACTTGACTCTAACCTCTTCACAGATTCAACTAGTTCTAGCAGGCTGCCCAGATGCTGCTAAGCAATGCTGCACCTGGAGGGATAATTTGTTGTAGGTAAAGCTAAAGGCAAAGCTAAGTTTGAATTCGATTTAACTCCAGGGTTAAGTTCAGGCAAAATCATCCCTCAGTAGACTGTTAAACCCCCCTCAATCTCATTATCATTTCATTTTTGTGATGTTTTTCCTGTTTCTTGGGTTTACTTCTTGTTTATGATAAGCAGAGGGCAATTAGCACAGAGGCTGACATGTTCTTACACAAACCTTTAGTATTTTGGGAATACAATCGAGTCAGCACAATCAGCTCTTTTCCTTCCTTTTCTGCTTTCCTTTCACACATGCCAAATATGTGGATGTTTGGTAAATGAGTGAAATGTTGTGGATGCCTGGTAATTATGAGTAAAAAATAACTTCAGCTAAGTGTGCAGCAAAGCTATTTCTTTTGTTTTGTCAAAAGAAGGAAATAAAATTGTATGTTTCAGTCTTTTGTCTTCCAAGTTTTGCTGTTTGTTTCAGAGGGCTCCTGTAGCATTGTCAGCTCCAAGCCTCTCAGGACATTCCCACACTTAGTTAAGATTAATTCACTGATCCAACATATTTCTTTAATTCGGTGATTGTGGACTGCCTGAGTTTCTCTTGTGTCTTGATTTGCTCTAGTGTCTGAGAGCTACCGTACAAGAAGGGAAGAAGGAGGCTGAGCCTGCTGTGTGGGGCTCAGGACAAAAAGACCCCTATCGCTCTGACCAGGTGGAAGAGGGAAGTGAGCAGCTGGTGCTGTGTGCACTGCAGGTCTCTGTGTGCAGGGCACCCACGCACATCCCCCCATCTCCCTACGGGAATGAGCATCCTTCAGACTGAATATGTCCTGAGGGCCACCCTGCCTAAGGTTACTATGGAAAGGCTTGCGTAGGGAAAAGCAGAAGGAGAATTTTCCAATGCTTGGCTGTAGCCAGGATTTCCTGGCTTTAAACTTATGTCGCAGAGAGAAACTGTGTGATCTCAGCTGCTCAGATACACTAATCTTTTGATAGTTCTCATATTTGTTGAGGGAGATGCTCCAGGGAAGTTATAATATCTTTCATCTTATTGCATGCACTTGACCTTCTGAGACAAGTAGAACTCAGTATTTATAGGCATTTCTGAATAACTTGGGGGCTAGCTGAAGGTAGGCTGTGTTCAGGCAAGGAGGGAGGAGCAGCCTGGAAGGGATCTGAAGTTGACCTTCACACAGAACCTCATCAGAAATTCCATCAGCTTTATGAATTAACAAAGAGGCTTTCCAAATACTGAAAACTTGGGAGGTGTCACTGTCATGACGTTGCAACTGAGGTTGTCGGTTTCCCTTCCTCTCTATTACAGGGCGGTATTCGGCTTGTGTCAGTTCCCCATGCCAGAATGGAGGAACCTGTATTAATGACAGGCAGAGTTTTATTTGTGCTTGTCGTCACCCCTTTGGAGGAGTCAACTGCAGTACCAGGCTGGTGAATGACAATTCTCTGAGTGTTGGTAAGTAAAGAATTTAGTAGTGCAATATGCTACCAGTATAGGCCTCTGCCCCAGGGCCTAATTTGAGAGCATTTGATGGTCAGACCTCTCACATTTCACTTTAATGAGTGCCAACTCAAGCAGTAGTGTCCTGTGTTTTGGTGGTGAAGACCTCAATCCCCATGGGTGACTCATGATCTCTTGGTTTATATGACCAGATGATGGGATTAAATTGGACTGGGACCAGCCATAATAGCTGGAAAGCTCCTTGCTGAATTGTGCAGAGAAGGAGGCTGTGCACAAATAGATGTATTTGAAGATGATATGGAATTCAAAGGGGGAGGTAAAAATCACATCACTGGGGAATACTATCTTCATCATAGCCATAAATGCTCTAAACATGCCTGCAGCTACTGTGATGTGTGAGACCATGGCCTCAAGGAGTCACTTTAGGCATGCCTCTGGTTTTCATCAGCAAAGAATGTAGGCCTTGGAAGATACTTCAAAAAAGAAAAGCAGAAACTCTGCTTCTTCAGTCTAGAAAAACAAGTAATTTACATCCAGGCCACAAGGAATGTGAATTTTATGTGGCTTTCAGCAGCCATTTGGCTGATTCTCACTTATGACAGCATATGAATTGTGAATAAAATTGTACAGTGGCAGGGAATCATAGTGTGCAGGCTCAGTTTGAAGAGAAAAACATACACTTTTATTCCTTCATTTAGCATCAGGAATGCCAAACCTCTTAAATGTTTGTCTAAGATTTGTGGAGAAAATTCTTGGCTTCAGTGCACACAGATGAACAATGAAAGAAATCCTGGGGTGGGAAAAACTTTGTGGGGGGTGGGGAAAGAAAGAAAAGAAAAATAGCAGCTCCCTTAATTATAACAGTATAGACAAACATAAAGTTCCCTTGCTGCTTCTAAAGTTATACTTTTGTGGATACTAGTAGTGCCAATTGTGAAGAAAATTACATTTTATTTAATTATACAGAAATACTATGTTTCAGTTGTGAATGTGACTTCAGAAAAGCTGCTTTTGATCTTCTGGCTGGTATGAGCTGCTGTTCTGCAATGGAATATTGCTTCAAATTGTTCTTTCTTCCTTTCCAGATTTTTCAAAAGGATCATACAGATATGCACCTATGGTGGCTTTTTTTGCCTCTCATACATATGGAATGACAACTCCAGGACCCATCAGATTTAACAATCTGGATGTCAACTATGGGGCTTCATTTGCCCCAGCAACTGGGAAGTTCCATGTTCCGTACCTGGGGGTCTATGTATTTGAATATACCATTGAATCATTTAGTCCACGTGCATCTGGCTATCTGGTCATTGATGGAATAGACAAACTCACTTTTCAGGCTGAAAATATTAATAGTAACAAGTACACCGACAGAGTAATTACTGGAAATGCTTTATTAGAGTTAAATTATGGTCAAGAAGTTTGGCTCAGACTGGCAACTGGCTCTATACCATCTAAGTATCCACCAGTAACTACATTCAGTGGTTACTTGTTGTATCGTACCTAAGTCAGTCATAAATGTAAACAGTTACCCTCAAATGGATCAACTTGCATGTGAATTTATCTTTGCCTCTGAATACTTTCTTTCTTTAACAGCAGTAGGTTTCTCAAAGTAATCATGGGATGGGGTTTGAAGTGCTAATTCTCTGAGAAGTTGCTTGGTTGTAGCCACGTGCACATCTGCAAGGAGAGTTCACAGGCAGAGATGGGAGAGAAGTAAGCATCTTCCTTATATATGCATGACTGGGAAGCACAAATCTATATATATTCTACATTTACATTGCGTAAACATGCCTACACAAGGTCGCTGAGAATCAGTTAAGACAATTCAAAGCTGGTTTTGAATACTCCTTTAGGAATATTAGGAAAACAGGAATATTAGGAAAATTCATGAGTGTGTACCAAAGGTGATGGATAGATTTTGATGACTCAGATGCTGGGTTACTACTTAGCTTAGTGTATTAAGTGATAATCATGTGTATATATTCTGTTTGGAAAAAATATATTTCTTTTTCATTTTGCCTGACATTATTCACCATGTACCTTGGTATGTCGCTGTTTAATTAATTCATGATTATTTATGTAATCAGTATGATAACAAACTGGCTTTTTACCTAGCAGAAAAAAAATTGGAGAAACAGGAGTACTTAAAAGCTTCATGTTCATACATTCAGATTAGAAATGAAGTGGTCATTTTTAGGAGTGAATACCATGAATCATTGGAAAAATATTATAATGGATTTGTTGGTGTCTCTGTTGCTTGAAGAATTTAAACAAGAGCTGGCTTTTCTTTAGGTGGTATGATTTTGAGCAAATATGATTATGCTGGCTTCACACAGATTTTAGCATGTAAACTTTGGCCTGGAAAGTACTGTCACAAGCTTAAATGAGATAACTGTACTTTCTAAGTTTCACCTCTATAAATCTATGCTTTTGTTTGTTTCTGCGTCATATTCACTAACTACTGAGACAAGAATAAAAATGTGATTTAAGCACCAATCAAAAAGAAAAAAAAATTAGTCCATGCTCTGGCTGCCTGAAGAAATGAACTCTCAGGTTTGCATCCTTCTCAGTTGTAAAGTTCTGGGTTGCCATGGTTTATTGGTATCCTATTGACTGGTGTGACTGATCAGGTCTGTTTCTGGTTATTGCCTCTGTTAATGCTAATTGATCAGGTTTTACATCTCTGTGTTCGTCTCCCCCCATTTCCTTATCATTCCAGCTGAAAAAAATAAACTTTCTCACAGTCTACATGTCCTTACCAATTAGTGCCACCAACCAGTTTTCTTCTCATCATTACCTCCCTTACCCTGTGTGAGGCAGGTTTGTCTCCATGTGTTCTTGTTTATGGCTCCTTTGAACAGCTACCCTTGAAGGAGCAAACACTCTCCTTCCATGGCCCCTGTATTCAGTTATTGTGAATCGGCATGCTCCAGTGATTTATGTCCATTAATCTTGTTAACAAGTTGGGATGTTTTGCTGTTGTTTGTATTTTTGTTTTGAGGGATTTTTTTTTAGGCAAGTAATCCATTCTTCCTTGAACTTGAAGGATTTTTAATGTACCATGAACCCCGAATGAGTGTGCTACAGACCTTTCTCCTGTTGCATGCCATATTTTTCTGTAAACACTCAAAATCCTTGATATGACACTAACTCAGCCTACCACATCATTACATTTGATAATTCAATGTTCACAAGACCAAATCCCTCCTTGTATGATTTGGTCATGGTAATGTGTTTAGTCCTTCTCATTCCTGCTGTGGCTATGGCTAAATGGCATGAAAATTACTCTGCAGATGAAATTCAAATGACCCACCAGAGACTACATCTCTGTTTTAATGTGACTTTCTTTGCTCTTGCTGTTAAATTCTATAAGCTGGATCCTCATCTTCACAGGCCCTTTTTTCCCCAGCAGCCCAATGCTTTCTATGTACTATTGTACTGATTTTCTTTCCTCTTTTTTCTTTTTTTTTTTTTTTTTTTTTCCCTCAGAAAACACCAGATTCTTTGGGGTAGAGTCAGAATTCTGGTTAAAACAACATCTTTAGGAAGACCACATAAAAAAAAAAAATTCCTAGTAGACAGTACTACTGAAGCTTATTCTCACCGTACAATTAAAAAT
This sequence comes from Chloroceryle aenea, assembly GCA_013399075.1. Lineage (NCBI taxonomy): Eukaryota > Metazoa > Chordata > Aves > Coraciiformes > Cerylidae > Chloroceryle > Chloroceryle aenea. Next base: position 174,522 of record VWZY01007177.1, read on the forward strand.
GTATTTTTAAAATACAACAGATGTACACTTGCCTTTTTTTATACTGTGCCATTATCCACTACAATCTTTCCTCAGATATGTTAAATCTAAGTATAGTTGTCTTTGTCTATTTTTACAAACTACAATGCAGATTCTTCAGCATTAAGACAAGTTTACATCGGCCACTGAGGCTTATTTATGGGGCTGTGACTATGTACCTAGGCCGCCTAGGACTAATGAAGCAAAAAATATTGAAAAATAACTGAGAATCAATAAAATCAGTCAGTCTTCCCATTATGCAGATTAGACAGCAATCAGTCTGAACTCCCAGGAGAACTTTTTTAGGCATCAACTAGGAAAAGTGGTTCCTGAGGCACCTTGTCACCCCTCTGCTTTCATTTGCACACTCTGATTTGCATTCCCTAATGACAGCAGGCAGCAGATCTGAAGATCCATCTCTACCCACAACCCTTGTGAGAGACCACAAAGCCATCCTGAGCCTTTGTACTTCAGAGTGAGTGGTGTTCTCTTTATTTGGGTGACTCCATAACCATGGCAACATTTTGTCTGGTTTGCCTTTGACAAGCCCATCCAATTTATGTCAGAGCTTGCATTATCATTTCCTCACCTATACCGACCAAGTTATCACCGAACACATTCCCCAGCCGCTCATATACTTACCCTTCATGCTGAGATCAGCAGTTTATTTTCCTCACATACCTTTTCTAGCTTAACAGCCAGCACAACTCTGCTTTACTCTGGCTCATGCCAAACTTCCCTGCTAGTGCATGCCTGCCTGATGCTGACTTATGGATATTGCCATCTGTCCATACATCTGGGATATTGTTCAATTATTCTTTTTCTCTGAGTTAATAACATCTACGTTGGCAGGAAGAGGGAATAAAGCCATTATTTCTGAATTCAGACGTTCACCTGAATGCCTCTATTAGAAGCAACATTGCAGCTAAATCCCACCAGAATCCATGGGTATCGGATGTTTAAGTACCTCTGACAATGGGATAACAAGTACTTTGAGAGAGCTGCAAAACTGAATCTCCTAGTACCTAAATTTGGTCAGGTGAGCAGAAGAATGTATACCAATGCAAAATAAAATTTAAAAAATCATACATTTGGCATTTAAACTGCTGGCTGCTACTTGGGTGCAGGAACTATTTGCCTAGCAACTCCATGGATTTCATTAACCCCTTCAGGCCATCAGATGTATCACATTGTTAGCAAGGTCTACTTTTTTTCACCCAGTTCTAATTTGCTTTATCCATACTTCTGTCTACACTCATCTGACTCCTAGAAAGCCTAAACCTCATGCTCTTGTTCCCATGCTAGAGTGTAATCAAAAGCAGAAGATGAGAAACTTCTTTAGTTTTTGTGGAGAAAAATTTTGGACTTACTAAATCTTCCCAGTGTAATCATGTTTTCAGCAAAGTTCTGTAAAAAGTGCAACTATTTATACTTCGTATTTAAAATATACATTGTATTTAAAATATGCAGTCAAGTTCTCAGTGTAGTAATTTTCTCTTTGCAAAGCTAACATTCTCGCTTTATGATAGAAGTGATGTCAGGAAAGTTGTCAAGAGTGAGGTTTAAAGAAACACTGTCTTTAGCTAGGACTCCAGTCAGGAGTGCTTGGTAAGAAAACTTTACCAGCAAGCTGCTTTCTAGCTGAAATTGCTATAGATATGTTTCAACCAACACACTGGCTTGTAGTGAACTTCCTTGCCCTGCTTCTCCACCCTCAGAAATCTGTGGTGGCTGCTAGCTGAAAACAGTCTTCTGCATTCACATATTATATGTAAACAAACTGAAGTGTTACTGAAAATATTTATTGTGGGGTGGTTGCTGCTGAGGATCCTTAGAAAATGCAAGTTGCAAAGAAAACAGACCATGGCTGTTTACAAACAGCGTGTAAGTACTTCCATAAAGCTTGCTTTTTGGATCTGCAGGAGTTGGGAGATACCATACAAATGGTCAGGAGAGTCCAGAAGTTCTTTGTAGACACCAAAACCCTTTTAAAAATGCTTTAACCCCATTATTGGAAAAATAGTGCATCTAGGGGCAAAGTCAGGAATGGTGGCAGTTAAAAAAATAAATATATGTTGGACATGTTACAGAATCACAGAATGTTTGGGTTTGGAAGGAAGATCCAAAGATCATCAAGTCCACCCCCTCTGCCAGAGCAGGACAAAACTAGAGCAGATCATGCAGAAATGCACAGAGAATTATCCTCTGCTATATCTGCTGACCCTGACTCCTCTGCAAATTACCTTGGAAAGGAACAACAACAAAAAAAGGTTCAGGCATCCATTGCTAGGCTACTTATTGATACTTACTGAAGTAAAAAAATACACTTGAGAAAATTGCTTGTGATTACTTCTGGACAAAGTGTCATTACCAGCTGATACAGGCAAGAGACAATTTTCAGGCTCACCATTTGGAGACATTCTAGAAGAACTCTTCAGTTTCTTTGTGGACGTGACATGTCTTGTTTACATAGCTTTGCACTTTCATTTAACTAGAACATGTGTCTATCTTCCCTGAAGGAAGTTCAGTACAGTTTGGCAAAGTTTTTAAAATCTCAGGCTTAGGTGATTCTAGCAGTGAATAAACACTGAACCAAATGTGTGTCACGCTTCCTGTCTCATAGAATAGAGTTATACAGAGAAACACCTGCATGGCAGGTATTTACTGCAATGATGTTGAAACGCACAGTATGTTTGACAGAAGTAAATTAACATTTAGAGCAGGCATATAAGGCAGGCATAAGTTGAAGTATCAGAGAAGTAGAAGTGACTGACAGCACTGACTGTTTAAGAGCCAGATTCCTACTTAAATTTTCCTGCTAGTTTCCTGTTGTGTTTGCACCTTTTGACCACTCTCAGATATGATCATGAGTCTCAGCCTGCAACCAGTGTGCTTATTATGGACAGCAATGTCTGTTTGACATCTATGAGAGTGGTGTGAACAGGAACAATTCCACCACCCTAGCGTGGGTTTCACATGGAACCAGAAAGTGTCACGAATGCCCAGAGCCAAAGAGAAATGACAGACTTCTGCATCTCTCAGCATAAAACCAACTTCTGTAAAGATACACATACTGGTAACTGTAGAGACCCTAGCTCCTAATCTGGTGTCATACATGACTTTATACTTTTTGGTTCTGAAAAGTAATTTAAAATACATGGAATGATTCTGTTTTCCTCTCCTCCTGGGATCACTTTGATGTCTGATACTTTCTCGTTGGCGTGGGACTATTTGTCACAGCATTTCAAACAGCTCGAGACTATGTATTCCTCTGGAGTACCTAAAACATTTGAAGCTGAACACTTCAAACTTCACAGAGGTTTTTCTGAAATACATAGGTACAAACATACTTTCACAGAAGCAGCTGCAACTCTTTTTACAAACTCATTTTCCCAAACTGTTGCACTACAAGACTAATTCTTGAAGCTAGCGGATCTAAATTGCACATTTTGAAGTCACAAAGCTTCTCTCTATTTTCCTAGGAGCTGTGAACCTAATTAATCTGCAGAACTATCCAGGTTGTTGAACTGCTATAACCTTTCAGAAAATTGTGACATTTTGCTTTGGAAACTCACTCTGATTTACTTGTATGCTGCCAGTTTTACATGAATTGCCATATATTCCTGCAAATCTAAAATCCTCCAAATTAAGTGTCTTTATTGTGCATGTGTCCTCACAGTCCTTTTATATGAACATATAGAATGAGTTTGGGACTTAAAATGGCTAATTTGATAATTATTGCATTGTGCAGACCTATGGAAGGATAACAGTTCAAGACTTAAAGACAAACACAGTGAGAACAAAAGGAAAGCATCTTGCTTTGTCTGTCCTCCCCTTCCTTTGTACCAACACCATCTAAACCAGGTTTTCCCATTAAGATTAAAACAAGCAGCTTGATAGTTAAGGATAGCAACTATTTTTGAGTGCTCTGGTGAGTATAATTACACAGCCAAGAGTTCACTTATGTTTCTCTGGTAGACATGTGGCTCTGTTTCACATTTCCATTTTTTCTTTCCTACAGGATCCATGCCCCTAAAACAGTTGTAGCATTGCTACCTGTCTAATACATTTGTGCTCGTGCTGTGATGAGCTGCACTCCACCTGCACACTACTGTAACTTAGTGCTGAGCAGATAAATATGACAATCCATTCCCCAGAGGGTCCTGCTCTCCACTTTCTAACAGGTGGCTGCACAGCAGGATCTGAACCTAAGAATGTCATCAGAAAATGAAAGTAGGAAAGGGAGAAATGGAGAAACTCAGCTGAGAATGTACAACAACAACAAAAAAAAACTTAAAAGCCAAAGTCTGAAATGCATCCTGATCATGATGAAAGAAAGGATGTTACTGGAATGAGAGAAGTCGGGGTTAAAGGATATGCCTCACAAGGAAAGGAAAAAAATGCCCTGTGATCGGAGGGCTGCTGTGCTGCTGGTGGAGAGCAGCCAAAACTGGAAAGCATCAAGTGACAAAGGAAGACCAATATTTGACAAAAGATATTGAAATAGAGGAGAAAAATACAGAAAAAAAAAAAGAAAAAAAGCAGGATTAAGAAAAAGAGGAAACACATGGCAAAAATGATTGTGGGTGGTGATTCATTAGCTAGCATTCATGGGATCTGTGTGATTTCCAGTGGGCTAAAGCTTTGCTCAGGCTGTGCTTCAAAATAAAATCAGATCTTCACAGGGAAGGAGGAATGAGTCCATCCAGTGAGCAAGATTAAAAAAAAAAAAAGAAAGAAAACAAAACAAAACAGGAGAGGCACTGAGAAAGTATTTTTGTCTTACTGGTGATTTTCTTCCTGTATGACTTGAGCCATTCTTTAGCTAGGCCGTGCCATTTTATCCAGTCAGTACACCCCTTTGACCAAAATTAAGCATTTATATCAGGTTCGTTGGTTTAATGCCATGAGGGGAAGAACTGCTATTTTTTATGGTGAACAGAGCATGTCTTCATGTATTCCAGATATTTTTAAAATCAGATCAATTTTTCCTTGTGCTATTCTTAGAAAGCTGTTACAAATCACTGCTGCTTAGTTCTTTTCCCACTGGTATAAGTTACTATAGCTTGCATTATATGAAGCAGCAGAGGGAGACACAACATAAGTCTTATGGGAGGTGGAGTAGAAAAGGTGGTCTTCCTTACAGGGAAAGCTTGAAAAAACCATGAAACACTGTGAGGCCACAAAGGTTGCTCAGAAAAAGTGTCTCAAATCAAATGGGAAAACTCAGTGAGAGGGTCAGCCCTCCTACTCTGCTTTTTCCCCTCTGATTTGCCACTTCCAGGGAAAAAACATCCCTTTGCTTGGGAGATGTGGGGGATACCTGTTCTTCAACAAGGAGCAAGAGCAGTTCTTTGTTGTGGTTTGAAGGGGAGGAAATCCCTTTGGGAGATCAGAGTTATCTGATCACCTCTTTGCACCTGTCTTGTAAAATAGAAACCTGTCTGAAAAACCCTGAAACCAGCAAAGGAAACATGACGACCCAAGGAGACATGTCCTGCTTGCTGCTCCAAGGGGACAGGAGAGACCCTGCACAGCAGGTTTGGGAGTGTGTGGTCTGGGAAAGAGCTGATGGCTGAAATGCCTGGTGAAAGCCTGCATGCACCTTCTGTTTGTGTGGTTTTGAGAGACCCCTGGAGACACAATCACTTGGCTGTGGGTGTGTTGACTTCAATTGTTAAAGATATAGAAGTAATAGACAGGGGACAGAAGTGAATTCAGAGAATGAGATTTGGACCATTTCTTTCTTTTTTCTGTTTGTCCCTTTTATTGATTATTGCTGTTGTAATGCAACTTGCAATATGTGGGCTAATATTCCCCTCTGTGCCACCCGCTTTTTGTGCTCTGACTTCATTTTGTAACTCGTGTATTTGGTGACACTATGATTGTCAACTATATAATTAATTTCTTCTGCTGTTCCTTCCAAAAGCTCAAGGAAGTACCAGATGGTCTGCTGACATTGTTCAACTGATTTCAAAACAAGTGAAGCAAATCTGTCTTGAGAGGCTGGAATGGCAGGGGGGTGGGGGAACGCAGAATTTTCCCCTAACATCAGAACACAAAATTAATAGTGATAGATATGATTCTGTTTCTCTTTTTTTGACTAACACCACTGAATCGGAATAGATATTAGGAAAGCTTCCCATTTTGCAGTCTCCTGTGATATGACACTTAGTTGACAGAAAGATGATTTATTTGCTTTTCCAGCAACTCTGCACAGTTCATGCTTGTCAGATGGTGAAGCTTTCCTGATTCACTGGGACTCTGTAGAAAAATGCACCTCCTTTTCTTGGTTTTTCATAAGATCAATATATGGGATCCTTCCAACTTGAATCATATTCTATGATTCTATGATCCTCTTCCTTCCACCAACTCCATTGCAAGTGATACAGGATAAACACAGGATTAAAGATTAAAACAAAGAAGTGAAAAACGGTGTTTATTGATTACCTGGTTGTGGTGACAAAAGTCTACTCCCTGTGAAGAGTAGAGGTTGCAGCAAGGTGCATCCTGCATTGCATAGATTTGGCTCCTCACAGACAGCACAAGAGTGCAATGAGTATTGATTGATTTTATCAGATTAAGTAAGAGACAGAGGAAGAGGCAAAAATCATTGTGAAATTAAGGTGAACATATAAACGCTTTTCCTTGAAAACAGTCTGTTTAAAGTTGACAAACCAGTTCCTCCCTGTAGTTTGACTTATTTCAGGAAATTGCTTTCACATTTAGGGAGAGAATTCTCAGGGCTCAACAAAATGCACTGTAATGCATAAAAATAATGAACTCGTGTTTTTTTTTGTTTGGATTTTACTTGCCTGACTTTTTGAACTCTCAGACCTTTTGCCTGAAAAATCAGGGATAGAAATGTGTGGGGTGGATTGGAGGGAAATGTCAGTTTTGAGTAAATGGTAAGGTTTTCATGTAAAGCAGGGCTTTGGGATCTGCACTTTCAAGGAGTCCTCTGAGACTACTGTAAACATAACATTATGTTTGCTTGTACTGGATGTCAGGTTTGTGTACCATAGCTGCTAAGTTGTGGTCTATATAAATTGTGTCCTGAATAGACATGCCCATCTTTTTTTTTTTTTTTT
>VWZY01007177.1:181655-191785 GCA_013399075.1 Chloroceryle aenea
TCCCTGACACAGCATTCATGACTGTCCTCTTGATGTAACAATTCTCTGTTACAAAATTCAGGGATATGGCAATAATGAAACATCAGAAAAATCAGTAAGTGTGCATGGGCAAATAATCATCTGATGCTTTTGTTACTGGATCTTAAGAACTCAAAGGCCAGTGCTGTGTCCTCCCCAGCTAGCACTTTGCATTTAAATGTAACTCACAGTTAGTGACAGATGCTGAAATAAATATACAAATGCGGAGCGAAGGTATTAGTTTATATACAGTCATTTATCTTCTGGTAGCATGAGCAAAGCCCAAGTCAGATACAGTCAAATGAACTGAAGCTTTAACAGTGTCTTTTGAACTGCTTGAATTAACAAGATCAATCCTTATAAATTAAACTATCATTGACCTATGATACAATTAAGTTCTATAATCAAAATACACTATTGGTGTTTGCAGCATACTGTACTTGTTCCAACGCTGAATTTTAACCACTGCTGGTTAACTGCTCCTGCCATGTTGTGTAAGGCTCCCATCTGGCATGGGAGATGTTAACATTATGATACAGTACTTCTTTTCCATTTTTCAATTTAGGCTGACATCTGCTGGTCTCCACAAATGGTAAGCAACCCTGCTGAATGCAAACCAATCTGAGGCAGTGGATCTTTCATTTTTTCCCTTTGTCACTTTTCCAGAGCTGGGAATGGCAACGAAGCCACTTAATTACAAAGGAAATTGATGCAGAATAATAACTCTCTGGAAGGAGAAAGGCAGGAACAATACCATGTAAAAGAAAATGAGCCTGACATGATAAATTACATGCATGCCCGCCCAGTGTGCTGTGTGAGTACTCAAAGGAGCCAGTATCAGCTACTATGTATTGGCCAATTAGAGCTACACAAAAAAGATATTATTTAAGGGCACCATACCGTGGATTGTAATGAGGAGGCTGTGGATGGGAGTTCTCTCTTTTACGTTCCCAATAAAACTAAAGGGAGGGGGAGTGGTACCATGTTGGGCAATCAGCACTAGATGTTTGAGCAGCAATATATGGCAATGGTTGTGTAAGTTGGTGTTGGAGGGGCTGAGGGTTTCCTCCTGGAGCTGCAAGCACTCTGGATGGAGAAGTGCTGCAGGCATCTGGCCAGAAGCACCAAAAGAAATGAGAGGCTACTTTTGACTGCTGTGTTTAAGTAAAATGAGACACATCCATGTTCCCAGCTTGCTGTAAGTTTCTCCCCTCTGGCTGTGATTTTAGAAACAGGAGTTGATTAGCATCTTATACTGACTGCAGCAATCCTTGCCCAGTCAGCTAGCTTCAAGGTCATTCAAGTGTATCTCAATGATCTTTGTGGACTTTGAGTTATGTTTTCTGGTTGTTGTTTAGGACAAGAATCCTTTCACAACCAGCTCTACACCTACAATTTTCCAAACGTGATTTGGAAATCATGAGTAAAACCAGTCATCTCTGAATGAACTGTGAATCAGTGGAGGTACTGATACTCTAGTTGGTACTGCCCAGAAAAGCAGAAAACCTCTCTGGTGTTAGGAGGAACAAGCAGAAAAATGTATGCAATTTATACATGCTGTTAGTTTTTCAGCCAGGAATCTGAAATCAAGTTGTTTTTTTTGGCACAGGTTTAGTGATGGTTACTAATTACAGTTAACCATTATTGTTTGTCAAGTGCTGGTAGATATTTGAAAGGAGATAGTGGCCCCCCCAAGCATGATAACAATGAAATAGATCAGCAGCTGTTGCCAATAATCTTCATCTCAGGTGCTGAGGTACAGACTTGAGCTTCATAAAGATCCTGTAGGGAGAGCTTGCTGAGTGTGTATGTGATGAAGGAGCATCTCTCATGTTTCTTTCACTAAGGTAATTCAGCACCACTTACAAGACTAAAATCCAGTTTCAAAAAGTGTCAGTGCTTTGGATTCTGAGCCTGAGAATGTATTCAGGGAAACAGACAAGCTGGCTGATAAGGTGAGCTTTTTCCTCTTAACTCTTCAAATTGTACCAATTACATGAACTAGAAAACTATAGGACTAAAGTTGTCAGAAATGTTTGTCTTTATTTTTCTACGGTATATAATGTTGGGGAGTGGTGTGTGTGCATTCAGGTTATGGTTTAGAGCTTTAATCCTCTTGACAAAAGTGATATAAAAAATAGTAGTGAACTATAAAACAGTTGTTATGGCAATATCAGTGCAAGCGTCCAGATAATCCTTAAACTACCTTGGCTTATTTATAGCAGTTTGGACTGTTACGTGACTAACCATAGTGACATTTGGTGCTTCCTGAGGTTGAAGTCCTATGAAAGCTAACATAAAATATAACATGGATATCTTGCTAAGCTGGGTTTCAAGTTCTAAATCTTCACTGGTGGAGCCAAAAAAAAACCTCCTCAGGCTGAGGTTTTCCACCTGTGTACTGCTATGCTTTGCATAGTAGACTTTAAACAGAGCGATACACTGGATGGATTGCATCCTGCAAGTGTAGAGTGATGTTTAGTGAGTGGGCATCCTGGATTCTGTTAATGAGGGAGTGTAAAATCATGGTGCATGTGCACAACAGAGCTTTGGTGTTTGTACGGGGTACAGCAGAATAACAGTGTGTCCAAAATTTTTTTGAGGGTTTAGCAAAATCCAAAACAGCTCTTCCCAGCTGTGTTGCATCTTGCATCATTAATGCAAAACTTTATGGTGGATTTGAGCGGGTTACAGCTTCAAGCCACAGAGCATGAAGTGCTTAAGAGAGTACTTCAGGGTGTGATCTTTTACTACTGGCTCCCTGGTTTTTAGCACTATCAGCCTGGCCATTTGATTATATGATGGCTACAGCTTTTTTTGTGGAAGCTGAGGTAGGTAACTTCACCTTTATGAAAACCGTATAGTACTGCCAAGGGATCTGGGGCATACTGTAGTGACAGCTAATTTGGATCAAAACAAGCATTCAGCTTGTATAAATGCTGCCTCTCTTACACAATCTCTTCAATAGTGGCATCACCCCTAATGATCAAGGCCTATTGGTATTAATTTTCCTGGTCATAGAGTGTATCCAGGATTAGAGGATTCCATCTGATCAGGATCTCATTTGAACTGCCAATGTATTTCTAAACTCTGCGCTCCTACAGAAATTAGCACAGACAGGAGCCAGAACTGCAGCAGTTCAGTTGCATAGGACTTCTTTCAGATATTCAATTGACAAAGAGTATCATCTTTATGTCCTTTCAGTGATTACTTATGAAGCAACCACTTTGTTGCTATTGCAGCTCATTAGGTAAAAAACCCAGTGGTCCAAGCTGAAAATAATAATCTCTGAAGGCTCTTTTTAAAAGAGCTCAGTATAGAGTTGGTAACCTCTGAAATTGAAAAAAACGGAGACAGATGGGAATTGTTGGATCCAACCATCTAGATGACCTTTCAGTGAAGACAGAAAGCTCTCCCAACAGTTTAGAGAGGGGAGGGGAAAGATCATATTTCACAGCATGTCATAAATAGAAGAGGTTCCAAAGCAGGAATGTGTTTTCTTGTCTGAGTCCTTTCTACAGACAACATAACCCTCTGGATCAGCTTCTAGCCACTTCTGGTCTAATTGCCCACAGCCTCCTCCCAGCAGAGAAAGTTGTGAACCATTTTAGAAGAGCTCAGATGGTAACATCTCTGCCTCTGCTGACCAAGTTTAAGACACTGGTGAAACTTAATGCATGGGCAATTGGGTGCAAGCCATCAGAGATTCAGTGACCTGATACAGCAACCCTGGGGCAGCTGCAACAGAGAGCAAGATGAGGACCACAAGAGTGGCATGTAAACTGGTGGGGCTGCTGTAAGTTTTGCTGGGATAGCTGATCACAGCCTGACTAGCTCAGAGGATTTAAGGGCTGCAGGGTGGGTGCACAAATCCTCTGTAAGCCTCAGCACTGAAGGCACAACTCTGCCTCTGTCCCCATTCATTTCCAGCAAGAATGCTTAAGCAGCAGAGCTTTAGCTTAGTTGAGTTATGCGAGCCAGTAAACTTCACTGCATTTCCTGTTTCCCTAACACAATGATATGCTTCTAAAATATTTTGCTTAAAATTAAGGCGAGGATTTATAATTCTTCTAGTGGTGTGCCTCCTCTTCATCTCCTGAACTTGCTGCTCTGTGACTCAGGTGCACTTGGGACTGCTTGGTGTGTACATCTGTAAGGAACATTGTGATCTGCACAGCTATCACTTGACCTCAGGCTTCAGGAGGAATGTCAGGATCAGATCCTGAATATCTGAATTAAAAGCTTAACTTTGAAAAGCTTACTATCAAAGTGGTTAGAAGGTCCATGGGGTGCACAAAGCAGACTATTGTGCACTTAGAACCCTGTGTGAGCTCTCTATTTGTTGCCAGGAACCAAGGCTGAAAGAAAGTGCTTTTGTTGCAGGTAATGGCATGAAAAATAATCTGGGATGAGGAGTAAAGAAGCAAAACTCCTTCTTAAAAGCTCGGTTTTGCAGAAGCTGGCCTTTCTACTCATTCCTGCAGCTTCACAGTAATGAGAGAAACAGTGAACTTTCCAACTCTTGCAGTAAACGAGCTCACCAAGCTCCCCTGTCATTGCAGGGTCTGCTATCCTTGCCCTCTTTCATATGTGGTACCTGTAACAATTAGAAAGCCTTAAAAGAGGTAGGTAGAGGTAGATTCTATAGATACCAGTGATACATACAGGGACATGTTGCTCCTGATCCTGGCCCTCACCAGCTTGTGCTTCCCATTTCATGGTGACTGTGGGAGGAGTGGCTGATGTCCCAGGGCAATGCAGCTCCCAGGCATCCTCATGATTCACACAGAAACATTTAATTTCTAGAACAGAAATATTAACTCCCGTGGTCTAAAAGAATAGATGAATAATACTGTAGGGTCACTCGCTCAATAAGAAGAATGTTTTCCCCAAAATCTCTTTTTTAATTGAAGCCATTTGTCATCTTTAATGTAGAATTTATTCATTAGAAAGCAAGACCTCAGAGGGGCCTGGAAAGCTCAGGAGATTAGTAACTGGGTACAAAGCCTTTTGCCTTCAGGTTGCCAGTTTCAGATCTGACAATGTCATTATTGATCAGAAGTAGTCATTACATGCTGACAGATGTTTGGCTGCTTATATAGAAGTGACCTTGTCAGATTAGTCAAATTCTTTGTTAAGAGATGCATCCCTACTCACACACCCACACACAAAAAAAACCCTCATTAGCACCTTGTTGGTAGTCCTGGCAGCATCAGTAAGGACAGGGCAAGCTTGTTTATGCCAAATCAGCATGGAGGCATTTTTGAGGTTGACTAAAACCTTTTCAAAGCATCTCATGATGCGCTTTGAAATTTCCAAGTTTATTCTAAAGTGCATAATTTAAAATGAATCCTTCTTACAACATTTTCTACATTTTGATCAATATGTGATTTTTTTTTTTTCAAGAATCTGAGAACTGAGGGTTGGTGGTAGGTTTTGGTGTGTTGTTTTTGGTTTTGGGTTTTTTGGTTGTTTTTTTTTGGTTTTTTTTAGAATTATCAATATGTATGTTAACAGCAAAAGATGCTCTTAGCAAAAAATGTCTGAAATAAGAATGAACAGAAGCACTGCACACATTTTAATCAGTAACTTTTAGAGTAAGACCCAAAGTATTTGTAATTGTGTGCTGTATGTATTTTACAGCTTTTGCTGACTGATAATTAGGGTAGAAAGGAATCTTAAAGCACCATGGGCACTTCAGCTCAGCATGCAATAGCTCGTATTTGTAGTTCAAACTAAATCTTTGCTCTGTGGACAATGGTGAAAGCAGAAATCTCCCTTCACAAGGCTTCCCTGACTCTTTGGCATCACCCTTGTCTTTGAAAATCACCCTGTGCCATCACATGGGAGAGTGTACATGGGGATTTTTCAATTACAGGGTCTTGGAGGGATCCCTTTTCCTGGGTCATTTTGAAGATAGCATGAGGAAGAAAATTCATCTTGAGACAGGGTTTCCTCCACTTTTCTCCAGCTCGGGCTCAAATGGACTTGAACCAAGGGAAGAGGAGAGCTGGGGCCCTGACAGAGATGAGAACCTCTGCATAAATAATCTGTGTGGGAGATACACCCCACTGCCTCTCTGCAGTAGAGGAAAGAAAATGCCAGAAATCCAGTGAGAGCTCAATTTGCTATAGGGAAACAAGGGGCGGGAGTGGGGGGTAGCATTGTGAGCTTTGTGGCCTGTGCTGAAAATTGAGTTTGAGATGGAAAAATCAATTTTGGTGTGTTTACATTTTTTTATATCACCACCAGTAAGTATCAAAGCCGAGTTGTTAACTTGGCTGTCAGGAAAAATGCTGGTGACAAAGACTGTATTGCAAACAGCAGGTAAAGTGTCTCTTGATTAGTGAGGCAGCTAGATGAGAATTTGTGGTGTTGTGGTTTTGATTCCAGGCCAAATGCTTCTTTTAGATGACTGAATTGTGTTTTTCCCTGACCTAAAACTGACTCTCTGCAGGAGCTTTTACAAGGTTTTTTTTAACTCATTGTAATCTCTGCGCAAGGGCCTTATAGGGTGCTGAGTTCATTAAATATCTTTGGGCTGGATTTCTCTGAGAAACACAGACTTTTTGGTGTATCTTGTTGTATCTTTTAAGCAATTATAGCATGTGACTTTGTCTCTTTCTGTGTCAAGAACATTTGTTGTAAAATGCCGCAAGGATATGGAAAGGTGTGCCAAGGCTTCTGTACACCTTCAGCCATTCTCAAGGTGTTGAGAATACAAGGATGCCTACATCACTGACTTTAAAATGGCAATTTGGCCTTTTCAGAGTACAGAACAGCACATACCATTCAAGTACTGGGCAAAAAGATAAGATAACATGCTGTATTCTAGAGTTAAAGATTATGTATTAGATTGCTGGAAGGAAAAAGGGAAAAAAAAAGTAAGCGAATATGTCACATGTCTGATACATTTCTTGGGGTTTTTTTAAGGCCTGAGTAATATTGGATCTGCAAGAAGTAATATTTCAGTATGTGAATTTTAAAATCTGGCTTGCCTTCAGGAGACATCAGCCATAAGTAATGCAAATTGAGTACTTAGAACTCCACAGGTGTGACCTTCTGCTTGGGCCTGAGTAAGGCAGGAGGCACTAGGCCGCAGGAGGCACAAGGCCGCAGGAGGCCTATGTATTTCATAGGTGTCTAAAAGGGAAAATACATCAAAATACCTGTTCATTTATTTTTATGAAAAAAAGGTAGAAATAACAGGCAGCTCTAAATTAGATATTGTGGTGATTAACGCTGCTTTATGGACCTGCCTACATGCCTCAGGCTTTTGTGAGCTTTTAGTTACATTAAGAGATATGTTATTGACCTCAAAATAACTGTACAAGTTATTTCCTATGATTTTTTGGCTTGAGATAAATAATACACATTGAAAACTTGAAAACTGTATGCCAAATATATCTGACAACATGTAGAATAAAGAGTCCCTGATACAAAAGGAACAAAGATGGCTGTAGAAAGCCATTTCAGGCTGGATCAGTGAATGGGAACACTGACAGTCATGAAGGTGATTTTACTTAGACTTCCTCTGATGGTATAGCTGAGCTGAAATCTGTTCTGACAGCCTTCCCAGAAGTGGCACATCCTGGTGGACTTATGGAACTTAGTCTGTTTCAAGGCAGTGGGCCAAATAAATCTAAATCACCCCTGAAGGCATTTCAGAATAACCTGGCTAACTTTTCTAAGTAGATTCAAAGCCTTTGCACGGCCTAGTGAAGCTGCTTAGCTGGGATGTTGTAATGAAGTAATCCGGCAGCAACACTCTAAACTGTTCCAAAATAATCATAAGTGTACATAAAGCAGATAAAAGACTGAGTAGTATAACAGAGCTGTATCAGAAGACTAAAGCATCAAGACACATGATTTTTTAAGACTTTCCTTCTATTTCCATTAGTTTTGTTTCATCCTTCAATAAAATTGAAAACAATACCTTGGAACAAAGCCTTAAAACAAAAGGCTACAAATTCTTGGTCAGAATTTCACAAGACTTGAAAAGTCCTTAAATATAGTACTGCTGTTACAAAAGACATTTACAAAAATAGGATATAAGGATAAAAAAAAATTAAAGGAAAGCACAGGAGTTAATGCATACAGCTCTCTCAGCACTTTTTCAGCTAGACACAATGGTCAGGCAAAGGCAGTCATGCAGTAAATTAAAAAAAGCAATGGATATGAAGGATTACAATTTAGAAGGAAAAAAAAAAAGAAATCTGTAGTATAGCTTGGAAGGCACAGCTATTAAAGCAAAATAATTTTTGAAGCTATGAGTAGGTGCTACACTCCAGGAGATAGTGATGCACGGAAGAGAAAACTAGGCTTTGCTGACCAAATAGCCCTTGACTGGGAAGGTGGGCGGGAAACAACAACCAAACAACCGAAAACAAACCGCCTGAAGCTACTGTGAAAGTTTTTTGTGAGTGACTTCACTTGCATTTTTCATTTGCTTCTCACCAGGTTTCATTTTCAGATGACTAAATACACTACATATCCAAAGTGTAAATGCCTGATTTTATATTCTTGGTGATATTTTTGCATAGCTGCAAAGCCTTCAAAAGATGAGTCAGAAAAAGATGTAAAGTCTGCGTAGCCTGAGCTACAAATCTTGTGGCACTGAATCAGCTGTCAGTATGTCCAAGCTGGACTTTGCAGGTTGAGCAAAGGGAAAGATGAAAGAAAGCAGCATCATGCCCCTTTCTGCTTTGGCTGGTGCTCTGCTAGCCTGTGTCTACCCCATTCCTTCCCAAGTGCCTGCAGTGTCCCAGGGAAGCTGCCCCTTTGGCATGTGCTATCCTTACTCCTTCACCCTTCCCAGGGCAAGTCAACAAGAAAGTGTGGGCTGGATTTCTCCAGGACCTACATGCCAAAGTGTTCTTTGCATGCACTAACACTTTCTTGAACTATGGCTGCGAAAAACTAATCGCTCTTTAATCTTACTAACCTAGTTGCCTTGGCTGTATGCTGGGGTTAAAATTCCTGCTGGTAAGATTAAGTGCTGTCTTGGACTGGGGCCTATATAAATAATAATGGTATTTCCATAGTTGCACTCTTCAGAAGAAAATTTTTAAAAGGATGTCTGTCTTCCTGCTGTGTAATGTCAGTCAGCTGCTAATTGCTTATGAGCTGAAAGAAGATTTTCTGCCCTTTAGGGGTCCATGTGTGTTGACATAATTAGACTTTACTCTTGCACTGAAGTCAACTGCATTTACCTACGAAGTCTGAGTTAGGTTTTTTGACATTCTGAATGATGAATAACTGCATGTGAACTCAAGGTTGTATTAACCACATGTTTTGCCTTTAGTTTTCTTACAAGGTTGTATTTTTAATCTGAGTAGCAACTCCTGGAAAATCCTTCTGCATGGCAAAGACAGTCACACCTCAGATTTAATCCCTTCATTGTAAAGCTGACGTGTTTTTCCCATTGTCACGCCATTTTGTGTCTCATTGCTCCTTTCTGCTGACAAGCAATCCATTATAGTAATATGAGTCTGAGAAGCACAATGACACTGTTCTAGTAATCTTTAGTTTAAAAATTCATCAGCAAGCACCAGAGAAACAAAGCAGCTAAGCCTGTTATTTTACTGACTAATCTAAGCAGCAACATCTGTTAGAGACTGAACATTGGAGTTGTGGCTTTAACCTTTGGAGGAGCTCTGTGCTTTGTTACCAGCTTAGACAGAAAAAAAAACCTGAAGCACAAGCTTTAATTTAAGCAGACCTGCAATTGTCTTGGTGTGACTAAATGCTTTAGTTGCTTTAGCTGTGTATTGGCAGACAGAGGAGACAACTGGGATGCAACCAGCAAAGTCTGGAAAGTCTTCCAAAGAAAATAATGTATAAAGTTAAAACTGTCGAAGCAGACCCACTGTTTTCTGTTGAAAAAAAATAAGGAACCCAAAGGAAGTCAAAGATTAACTTTCCAAGTAACAAGTGTTTCATATAGAACAATACAGGCATGCGTGACACCACTTTCCATGTGAAGTGAATGATAACAATTATGGTACAGATATGTTAACAATTCCAGCATATCTTGTCTACTTGGACGCCTTTTAAAAAAAAAAACAAACCCAACCAACAACAAAAAAACAACCAAACAAAAAACCAACCAA
>VWZY01007177.1:191862-206850 GCA_013399075.1 Chloroceryle aenea
AAAAAAAAAAAAACCTGTTTCCTTGTAAATTTCTATTGGGAAATGGGAGAAGGGTGGAGTGGAGGAGTGGTTTCTCCCACTTCAATAAAGGTATGCTGAGGTTACTTAGAAAATCCTAACTGAATGTCTGTAATCAGAAGAGTCTGGCCGAGGGGGAGCAGTGCTTTTGCCAAAGGAGCTATGTAGGGAACACCTGCATATATGTCAAATGACACTTGTCTGTGATGCCATTCTCAGTTGCCTGTGTCAAGAAGTATCTTCACCATGCCTGAGTTTCTATTAAGATAGAAATGCAAATTTCCTGATGTCTTCTGGAGAACCACAGAGGGAAGAAAGTGAGGAAGGGAATCAAAGAGAATATATTATTGGTGACAGCAGCTCTACTAAGTAAGAGATGTAAGCACAAACCATAGATCTGGTTAATGAGGGCGGGTGAGAAAGCAGCCCACTGTGCACACTAAACCTGTGGCTGGGAGAGGGGGTGGAGAGAGATACTTGGAGGAAAGAAATAGAGCTTATCTAGTAATACTTTTCATACTGCAACACTGGCCTTTCAAGCAAGCTCACCCACTTCAGCTGGCATGGTCAGAAGCCTTCTAACTCTCTTATTCCTCTTGGTACAATCCTTCTCTAGAGCACAGGTGCACTGTCCCTTTCCCAAATCTCTGCAACCCTCCCGTTCTCCAAAACTGATGCTAGAAAGATCAAAGCTTGGTCCTGTTTTGAGGCTGTGTTAACTCTAATGCCTCTTCTTTCACTTTTAATTTCTGTATTATTGTATCTTCTCATATTTTCAGAATGAAATGTTTTCCTTATTTAAAACAAGAGCTTCAAAGAAAAATAATTTTCTTCCCAGAATATTTCTTTCCTAGGGAGTTCAAAATTACCATGTTTCATTGCAACACGTATTGAAGCCAAGATGGATTTTGCATTACTTGAAGGCCTTGCCAAGTAATTTTTTTCATCCTTTTGCCATGTCTAGTTCAGACTTGTAGCAAGACAGCAGCAGTACAGCTTTTCTATTATATATTCATCTCTGCCACTCTTACACAAGACTTGCAAACAAGAGTGTGTGTTCTCATCTTGGCCTGTAACTGTGTTTTCCTGCTGGCTTAGTTTATTTTTGTCATGTTATTATCACAACCCTGCTTTTTCTCTTCCCCCAGAGGCTCAAACACCATCCTGAAGCACTGCAGTATCACAGTACTGCTGTTCTTATGGCAGGTGCTTTTGGAAATGCTTGGTACCCCTGTTCTGCAATTACTAACTTTCCTAATGTAAAATTTCCAGTCCTCTTAATTTATACATTTATGCACTATATATATAAACATGCTCTCCCCTCCCTCCTTCACCACACACCCCCCCACACACACCCTGCCCCCCAGTCATTCTATGTATTTAACTGGTATTGGCATTCTTTCGTCTATGATTAAGGTGATCTTCTATGATCAATACTGTCTCTAGGTGAACATTTTACACACACTGTCTTATCAGCCACTCTCCACAGAGGTCTTGTCTTTGTATTGTCTACTGTGTTGCATTTAGGATGCCTTGAAAATATTCAGAAATCCTAACACACCCAACCAACATTACCAAAATTATCTGCTTATGAACTATTATCATGAGTAAAGATGGAAAAGTAGATGTATAGTACATACTGTCTTTTTCTCTATTAGGAGTATTGATTAAACTTTTGATTTCTCTACTTCCAAGTGAATACAAAAAGTTTGGTGGTTTAATGCATTTTGTATTACAAAGCAGGAGAGCTCGGATATTTTAGATTAAGTCCAGCAAGTGATGCCTGAATGTAGGGACTTTCAGATGCACAGATGGGAGTTGTAGTGGATGCATTCATATTACCTTTGAAAACCTTTAGCTTGCAATTAACTATTAGAAACTTAGTTCATCAATAGTTAAGCTTCCATAGTAAGTGTTCATGAGCTGTTTCCTGTATCGTGTGCAGAAAAAATAATCAACATTGTAGTGAATGGGTTTTATGAAGGTGGGCAATGTGTCCATCCCACTCAAATTGCCATGCTATCTGAATGTCTCACCTGGTGAGTCTGGAGTTCAGGAATGTGCTGATATGGTCAACAGCACAGTACCATAAGACAAGGCCTAGAGGAAAAAATGACAAGTGTCTTCAGGGACAAGGAAAAATAAGACTTCAAATAAAGTTGTATTGAGTTTGTATGTGTAATTATATATGATTAACTTTAGAAATTAATTATTTTCCTGAAATGAAAGAAAAGGGGGAAAAAAGATGCTATCAGGCATGCAGGGAGTGAGGCATTACTTTACTGTACTGTGATAGTAGTTCATCACTGAACACATGTTGAGGGTCCAGTGACAGAGACAGAGATATTTCTGAGAGTGAACCCAAGGCTTTCCAGATAAAATTGTGGAGCAGAAAGAATCTCAGGGCACAACCAGTAAAGCTGATCTATGGGAGGAAAGTGGGGTTGTTTTCAGCTCCCATTCTGACCAAGAGGATGGTAACAAGCAGAGGGAATGGACTTGCCAACTGCCAGCCAGCAGTGCCAGCAGCCATAGAGTACCCTTTTAAATGTTCATAGCAGGATGCAGCTCTGCTTCCACAGGGAGCTCCCTCCAGCCTTCCTGCTGAGAAGAGCTGTAATGCACCACGGGAAAATCCACATTTTAGGAAAAGCCAAAATCCACAGACAAAACACCTTCCTGTTCCAGCAGCCTTACTCTGCTAAGGACACAAGGTGCCTACGTGCACTTTCTCCTCGATAAACATACAACTGGATTAAAAGGACCTTGAGGGTGATGATTTGAATTGCCTCTTGCCAACAGCACAATGTCTGAATGCATTTTTTTTAATACAGTTTATAAAACTATGTATACAAATCATTTTCCAGACAGAGCATAGAAATCTTTTAAATTTAAATGTTGAGATGCTAGGAAGTATTTTGATTGCTAACCAGAACATAAAAAGGTTAATAATTTTATATCCATTCATGTATTTCATGTGGAAATACATGAATTTTTGTAGAAATGCCTTCCTAGCTAAGGAATTGACCCCTTCCAAATTAGCAATGACAAATCTGTCTGTCAATTCCACATACAAAACAAGTATTGAGCTAGAAAGCAGTCTTGTAGTTCCTGCTTCTTTCTTTTGTGCATTTGTAATTTGAATGCAGAAATCCTGTTGTGTGAAGATCACTAAAACCAGCAGCAACCTATTTTCTTTTTAACAGTTATAAGCCTATGTCCACAGAAACCACAGGTTCAGTGTTCACTTCTAATGTGCATTAAGAGCTCCAGCTATTATGCAGAGTATTATGAAAAGAACCAATTATCTGTTGTTCACCTCTTTTTTTTTGTGTTACATTTTACCTTTTTGAGACAATGATGGCTCCAGTTACGAATACATAGTGGTGATAAAGCCTCTGGAAAACAAATGCCCGTCACGGGAATTCTGTCCTAGTGTTTTTATGGGTCTAGTTCACTTGCTTTGGGGAAAGATGTATTGTAGAACAGGGCAGCTCCCATGCATCGGCTACCAGCAAGTTCATGCAACAAATCTTGGGAAGCTGGAAATACTAAATCCAGATGGGGTCAGTCCTGAAAACTGCAGAGCAGTCAGGCCCAGGTTGAGCAATGCATGTGCTTAACCGTGAGCAATGTCAGAGTCACATTGCAGATAAGAAAGCAGATTTTGTACTTAAAATTTTATCGTCTGTTGAAGTGTTTTTTTGGATAGAGTCCAGAGGTGTCTCCACCTTGCAGGACAGAGTACCCACATGACCTGTTAACCTGCTCAGGTCAGAATACAAACCCACTGAAGGCAAGGAAACTGAGTCTCACTGTTCATGGACACTTTTTTCTCCCTCAGGCCTATGAAACGGGCCCTCCCATGGCAGCAATTTTTCTTTGCTTTCCTGAATACTTTGTAGCTTGAATTTGAACAATGGTGGAAATTTAAATGTGATGTTATTATTCCCTACTCTTAACTAAAATATTCTCTTAAAAATTCCACTGTGGTATAGTATTACTTCAGTCAGCTGTTACTTCCATATCTTCTAGGTCTTCATTAATACATAATCATACCTCTTCACAGTTTTTTCTTCTTCTGGGTGACTGTTAATTTTTTTATCCCCCTCATATATTAGTGGACCTCCTGTTCCCAGGTTGTTCTTTTATGTCTGTTCCATTAAACAGGCTTTTATTGTTACACGTAGCTTTGTTCACTAGAAATGGCTCATTATGCATCTTTTCCTTTCTCCAGCTTCTCCTTTCCACTGCTAGTTATGTTGTGCTCTGTTCTTTTCTCCTCCTATTTCAGGTGTGTCTCTTCCTTTTAGCTCTCGGGGAAGCTATGGTACTTGAATGTTTTTAGCCAGTCACATGTGATAGGGGTTTTTTTCCCTTTCTTTGGTCAGTTCAGAAAGTATGGAGAAAATATGAGGTGTGCACTGGACATGTTCCTCTGCAGACATCCCTCACGCTTCAGCCTATCTTGTTTCTACTGTTGACAAAATATGAACTTGGTTCATTTTTACTGCTGAAAATGAGTTAACAGTATAAATAAAGCACTGTAAAGATGAGGTTACAGAGGAGGTGTATTTATGCTGGAGAGAGGAAAGAAGAAATGCCCAAGTATTTCAGTATCTTGCCACTGTATTTGGCATGCCTTATCTGGTGGCTTATTACATGTTGCTGCACAAGGTTATTCTATGAAACGCCTGGTTCTTGTTCAATTAAAACAGCAAAACTTCTGTTAACTGCAGTGTGGCGGAAGGTCTCATTAGCTTTGCTACTGATGGAGCCACAACTAGAAAGTCTGTGTTCCTCCTTCAGCTGTGCCACCACACCAGCAACCAGGTACAGGATCTGACTTCCTACACCCTGCTATTTCACAGTCCGTTTCCAGGAAGTGCATGGTTGAGTTTTTGTCTTCCAATACGTTGTTTCTGAATACTGGTGACAGGTGCTGCGTAATGCACACAGTGCAGAACTGCAGCTACTAAAGCCCCCTGGAGATTGTTCCCTTCACTGCTGCTAATTCTGTGCTGTTTACCTGAATGATCAGACTGAAATCCAAAAATGGAGCTCAGTGTAAATCACTCAAATATCCTTTACCCTCCCCTGATCTCCTACATCTGGAAGATTTCCAGCCAAGGTGCTGCCAGTCTGTGCTTATGAGAGGGAGGAAAGTGTGTAGCTTAACATCTTTTCTATTCTTTCACATAAGCTCTATTTATGTGACCAAAACACAAGGATTAATGTAAAAACACAGTAGTAGTCCCAAAAGAAATGTCATAAGCAATTCTGTTGCTTATTTCCCTAGAGCTCTCATCATGATAAAACCTCTCAGTCTCTAAAACTGGTAGCTAGAAAAGAGCAAATCACAAAAGAGCAAAATAAGACAAATTCCCACAACTGAAATGGAAGAAAAACCCACAAGCATGAAGCAGTCTCACCTGGGTCTGTACTGGTCTCTTCTACTTAAATACGTATCACTGGAAAAGATTTCTGGGCGAGGTGTTTGTCCAGAGAGTTACTCTCGGTCAAATTAGTGGCTAAAAAAACCCAGGCAAGTGCTGGTTCCTTTTAACTCTTGTAAAAATGATGAATCTACCCATTCAAAAGCACTTATTCTACTTTCTGGTGTATTTTTCTTTGTTCTTGAAAAATCCCAAACATATGAGGTGATATAGAACTAAATAAGGCAGCACAATTTACAGTCCTCGGCCCCAGCCCATGTCATCCCTTCATACAGACCCAACATCTTCAGGCACAGGAGTCCATCTTCACAAATGTGTTAGACTATAGCTTAAGCTGAGGGAAGACTGCAACAGACTTTAACAAATACAAGGTAAAAATGTAAATTGAAGGCTGACATTAATGATAAATATACAAGGCTGGAGGCTTAAAGTGATGTAATCATGCTACATTGTTTTCTAGGTGGCATCTCTTCCTAGAAGCCCATTCCCAGGAAGGTATTGGCAAGCACAGCTTTACCGGTTCTGTGGATATGTAGACTGTAGAGAACAAGGAATCATTCAGTCTTTTCTTTGTAAATCCATACACATGGAAAAAGACATAGAAAACATAGCCTTCTCCCTGATCATACTCAGTCTGTGTTTCCACACTGACAGCTGGAAAAACAGACCAGAGACACCTAAAAGCTCATCAGCTCTGGAGTTCTCTTATTTTCACTGCAACCACTGCCCACTCACCTCAAATGCAAGGATGTTGTAGAGAAAAGATGCACAAAATAAATAATAGCCCCCTCCCAAACCTGAAACCTCTGTGAAGCTGATGCTTCTCTAATGCTTGTATTGTTCACAGAGCACCAGGATTGGTAGGATAATCCAGAATATGCAATCAGCTCATTAATACATGGACATGGGAAGCGTCCTTACAGCTCCCATTACTAGCAAATTGTGGTTTATAATGAAGTATGCTTATTCAACACGTTATATCCATCAACATCAGATACTAATCATTTTGTGTAGTCTTATCAATAGACCCCAACCATATAGAGAAAATCCTCTTGTATCTACTCCATAGAAAAACAAAGTTTTGGGGAAACTGTCCACATGAAATGTGAAAGAACTCAAAGCTTAATCCTGTGCCTTTCTGTCTCTTACCAGAAATGTGTCTTGCTCTCTTAATTTTTCTGGAGAATACCACAGGCTATGACATGGCTGCAGGACAGTTATAACAGGAGCATTATTTGGTTAATCCTCTCACTCTTTCATGACTTTTTTTTTTTTTTCATCCTCCTTTCTCTTTTTTTTTTTTTAAAAGCCACGCTCACATACTGTCTGGGACACTGCACTGGGCAAGGGGGGGGTCTCTATTTGCATATACAAAATTTCCTCTCAGACCTGTCATTAACAACTCCCACATCTCTCCTTGACTTTCTGTCTCCAGCATGTGTCTCAGCCTTACATAAGTTGCTGTATCTTGCCAGTGTAGATGGGTGGTTAATAAGCCACCACGACCTAGAATTTGTTAAGAGTTATGTATTGCTTCTAAACAGATGTGACAAGATAATATTTAATCACTGTAGCATTTTTGACATTCATTGGGCTAAATGCCTAAAACCCACAATTCACATTCAAAAGGAAAAAAAAAAAAGGTTATTTGCCTTTTCCTTTTATTGCTGTGGAAACACAGATAGACAGCTGGTCCTTTTCATTGCTCTGTAGCATGCAGAGCATATATTCATTGTTGAGCAAAATAACTGCAGAAAAAATAACAGGAGAGATGAAGACAGAGGAAAGACTTGTCTAATTAAGATAATTTGTTTGGAACTGAGGAATTTGTAATCCTTCCATCCATACCTATTGTTCACTTGTGCTATATTTGCTTCCCCATAGCTGAAAAAAAAAGCTTACAGGCTTTTTCATCAGAGAAAACCACCGGTTTTATTAATTTGGCACTTATGGCATGCATTCATCTGTGCCCTCTGTCAGACCGCATTGGCATATTACATGGCTACTCAGAAGCAATATCTGACACAGGAATGAAATGAGGGCAGAGAGGGGAATTGACTTTTTCAACCCATGACCATGCAGCCACATCTGGAATTGTGGGATGTCTACGATAAATCCCATCTTATTATCCTGCATAAGAAATATAACTCAGCTAATGACCATATGGAGCAGATTAATGTGAACAGAATTTAATTTAGTAAAGACGGGGGAAAAAAAAAAGGAAATTTCTTGCTTAATTATCTAAAGCAGAAGTACAGCAACAGACAGTATAACAGGAGGACCACATTTAAGGCACCTTCCATCCAATGTTTTAATGGTATATAGGACCCAAAGCAGCGCTGAAAATGCCTGTCTCTGTTAACATTCTTGTCATGTGAATTTGCCTTTAAAAGCATTTTGGCTAATGGTTTGGGGAATAATTAGTTATTAGGAATATCTTGGATTTTTTCTGTCCAACTTGCAATGCCTCTGAAGGGGGTGATGTGTACAGTGGGTGAACGTGCACAGTAATTACATAACTGTTGCAAGGCAGAGCAAGGTATGCTCCAAGACACCCCAGACTTGCTCAGAGGAAGGTATGGCATCAGCCAAGTCACAAGGTAAATCCAAATGCTGCTTGTTCCTGAGTGATATTCCAGAAATGTTCTCTCATCTGGGACAGCAGCCTTTCATCAGCAGCTGTAAAAGCAACTTTCAAATATCATCTTTGGCCTGTGTGGGTAGTGGTCCAACACATAGCATACGTTGATGCTTTCACTTCCTTATTCAATCCAGGGAATTCTTTTGATTACTACTGCAGTCTTCAGAAGCCATTTGTTTTCTCATAGATTCAAATCAGTCCTGGTGATAGCTGTGTGTAATCCTACAGAGTCTGTTTTTCCTGTTCAAGTTTTTAATAACTTTTTTTTCTGTAGCACTGAAAGTTCCCAGCTGCTGTGGACCTTGTGAAATATGCTGTATGGACACACAGCAAAAGGCATGTCTTTTCCATGGAATTATTTCTGTCCAAGATGCAAAGCAGGAGAAAAGTGGTTTGCAGAAATCTAGAAAAAAAGTGAATATAGTTTACAAGGTTTTACAGCAAATTTGATGTCTTCTTTTCCTGCTTTTTTTTTCCATTATCGATTTAACATAACTATGTGAAACTAGTGAAGTCTGAAACATTTCAAATCTTTCAAATTGCAGCAAATACCACACAGTATTTCTTTGTGTTTCTGATAGCCTTCTTTCAGCATAACTGATATCCCAGCTACAAAGCTATTTTCTGTGTTGTCACATATATAACATTGGGTGGGTTGGATTATGTATAGCATATGTAATTAAAGATACATATTACAGAATCACAGAATATTCATGGTTGGAAAGGACCTCCTAGATCACCAAGTCCAACCATACCCATAACAAAAACAAAACAAAACAAAACCAAACCAAACCCACCAAACTAAAAAACCCCAAACAAACAAAAAACTGAAGCAGCAGTGCAAAGGTAGATCTAAAGAACTCTTTTTAATTGAGCAGAAAGGGAGCAAGGAAAGGGTGGTGAGTTCTGTTGTTTTGTGTGGACTGGGTTGTAACTGTGGCAAAATGACTAAAGAAAGTAGCAAATAGTTATCCTTTCTTAAAGATATTTCTTTGCAATAATTTTGTTGTCTGTATAAAACTTTTGGTCTGGAGCGTTTGTGCTATTGCCACACAGGCTTGTGTTTATGTGCTTCCTAACTGGGAAATCAGTATGCTGTGGAGATGTGAAATTTCCTACTGTAGTCTCAAGTTGTTCCATAATATTCCAGCTGTGATAATATCTAATTAAGAGAATGTGAAATTAAAATGCATTCTTATCTAGGGGGTCCAAAGAGAATATAGAAGAAAAGTAGAAGAAAGATATAGTGAAAAGTATTGCCCTGTAACACTCTATCTCGTGTTTTCCCTGCCCAACATCCTCCCATGTGCAGGACTTTCTCGCAGCCTCCTCACACGCTGATGCTGACAGTCTGTCTGAAAACATCCATCTGCATTTGTTTTAAGCTGGCTCATGTTCCTAGAGATCTGAGGGATGGCCTCTGGCTATGCTTGGGGTCATGCTTGAGGCAGTGCTGTTGTACACTCTCCAAGTTTGGTCTCAGGGAGGACCCGGGGGAAGCCTGATAGGATGACAAAGATGCAATAATTTATTATTTTTTTTTCCTCCGTGGTGAGTAGTGGGAGTTGGCTTGCTCTGGAAAGTACAGTCGTGACTGACATTGCTAAGGAAGAGGCTTTTTTCCTCTCAAACCATAAGGACTTCTAGGTTCACCATGATGCTCCCAGGCCCCTCTTGGGTACCTTCAGAGATGGGCAGCTCACCACAGCTTGCACTGAACTTGCTCTCATGGAGGAGTACTTTGTTCAGGGCTCTGCAGCTGACACCTCGGTCGTTCGCTTTGATTTTTACCCGCTAAACTGCCTCGCAGTGGTCTTATAGCACAGGTGGAGTGGGTGTATCTGCATTTGTCTCCTATGGGCTTGTTAACACGCAGAGGGGCTTCCAGACCCTCTGTGTGTCCTGATGGCTTTTTTCGATAGATACAAGTGAAACTGCTTGGTAGTTGACAATAGTAAAAAATGTACTGGGGAGAAAACTAGCTAGGCTCAATTTCTTATTTTCCAATTCGTGGTAAAACTTTCAAACCTTTAGTACCACTACTTCAACTTGTTCAATATGTATGGTGAAATATTTTCAACCCATTAACACATGGAACTGCCTGAGTTAGTAACATGACGATCTGATCCTTGAGTGACTTTCCTTTATGCTGTTTTCTACTCATGTAATGGGTCAAGAAGAGTAAAATCATATTTTTTTTACTTCTTGCTGCTACTTTAATCCAATCAATGATAAATTGACACAGTACTATTTTAAATACATGTTGCCTCTTGTTTAATTAAAAAAAAAAAAGCAATCCACAAAAAGCTCTTGGAAGTTGCAGAAGCATCTCTGCCCAACTTTGAACAGCAGCGTATGAGTACTCTGCATGCGTGAAGTGCAAGATCCAAATGCAGACGCTGGAGCTCCCAAGCCGCCTTGGTGCCTGTAACCACAAGTCACGCTGCAGCCATCTGTACCCATCAGCTCAGTTTTGTACCTATAAAATGGAGCGTAAACAGGGTAAGTGAAATGCAAGTCTGTCTCCTTATGTGCTTGAAATAACAATAGAAGCAGCTGACTGTGCTTGCTGCTGATAGATGTGCTCTCATTTATGTATATTATCATATTGACTTGGCAGGCTTCAGCTACTGATACTCTGTTTTGCTAAAAAAAATGAAATATAGAAATGCCCTGTCAAGTGTCATCTGATATCCAGTGGGATAGTTCATGAATGAAGACAAGCACTGGGCTTTATCAAAAGCAGACTATTGAGCAGACTGAATTCTAAAGATAAGCATTCATTTGTTTTGCCAGTTCTGTATCTAAATCATAAATAAGGTGTAACGATTTGTCTCCCTTATCTGATACAGCTTTGAAACAGTGCTGATCATTATGATTTTTTTTTTCCCTCCAGTGCTCACATGGACACTGCCTCTATTGCCATTTCTGTTGTGGCATTACTTGCTGCGTTCTTAAAATACTTTGCCATGAATTCACACATACTGTGAGTTGCTCAGGTGATAAACCCATAAGCAGCTGCAAGAAACATCTGATGCTGTTTGAGTATGCTATTGAGCTATTGACAATGTATTTTAATGCACATATTACTATTGATGCTTATTCTGTTCCATTGTAAATAAGTTCTATGATAAATTTTAATTATCATTAACCTTGAAATAGCTTTCTGCATACCACATTTATAGTAAATACATATAGATGGGTAGTTCTCCGGGGGTGGGTGTGTGTGGAATGAAAGACTTCAGCTTTCAGCAGTGCAAGTGACTTGAAAGGAATACCATAAATGTTGGTTGTTCTTAATCTACAATGATGTATGCAACACTTGACTGCTTAACATATATGCAGTTTTAAAGGAGACATGTGGCACGTGGTGTATGTAACCCTGTTTGCATTATAGTACATGCTGTCCTTCCCTGAGCCAGTATCTGCAAGGTCAGTTTCAATGTGGACAAAGCAGTACATACAGCAGCAGCAGCTATTTTAGATTATTTAAGGTTAGCTGAGCAATCATGTTCACTAGTGCTTACACATCCCACCTTTTCCAGAGGGCACATGGTGGGTTACCTTTGGTAATGAGGTATTTGTTCTAAGGGCAGGGGCCAACACTGAAGAAGCAGCAAATTAAAAAAGAAAGAAACAAAAGACAAGGCTCAATGCACAGCTTCAGTTGTTTGTAAATCGGAATACAAAGCTCCTGCTTTGCCTTGGAAGGGGTAAAGATAATAGGGCTATCTTCTCCCTGCAGTTATTCTTGCTCCTTCCAGACAGGCACAAAGGATTATCCGGTGTGTTGAGCTGAAGGGGAGTTGTTTTGGGTGGAAACCATCATCATCTCTCTCCACCTGCAGCAGAAGCCAAGGAGAGGTTGTGCTCCAAGAATCTCAAATGCCAGGGGTAACTGAAGGAAAGTGTACCCTCTCTCTTGCTCTTTCAAAGCACCGTCTGACTGCCCAACTGGTACTGTACTGGAGGCACTGAGGTATAGCATCTCTGTTATTTCAGTTATTCTTGTGTAGACTGAGAGCCTGTGTGTAACGTAAGCATACTGTTGGCTTAAAAAAAGGGAAGAGATGGAGCATCATTCTGACATTCTTCTTGCATCTGCCTGAGTATTCTTCAAAAAAAAAAAAAGAGCAGTATCTTTTTTCTTAATTTCTTCATGCTTCTTAACTTGCATGTCAAATAAAACCTCAGTGAGTAATTTTGATGACACTGCAAGTGATTAAGCTCTGTAGACAGTCACTGTAAATAGTCATACAATGTCAGATAACCATTGACAAACTACCTAACCATGTGCTTCATAGTCTAATGTGTAATGAAAATTCAGGATCCCTACAAAACTGTGTCTTTTCATTGGGAATGCATTATGGACAATACTGGAAAATGAGATTCGGGTCAGAGAATCTGACTGTGCTTCCTTCTCCCTCTGCCCCTAAGGCCTGTTTATCCTTGAGGAATCAGTGATATGCCACAGACTATTTTAACCAAAAATGCTCCATGTCTTTATGGCTATGGAATGACCAGTGGGCTTTCATTATAACTGGACCTTCGAAATTATCCTTCCGAAACAGTCTAAAAATCATGCTGATGTTGCAGACAGGTCTGTCTTGATCTTAGCACTGTTTTTGCACACACACCCCTCCCCACCCCCCAGGATGAATTTTAGTATCTGTGAACAGCTATTTGTTATGTTCCAGCATGAACTTGAGGCAGAAAGAGTCGAGTATGTGCACTCTGCCTGGCAGGGGGTATGTCTTTCTCTAAGCTATGGGGAATGTAGATATTGCATTTTCATATTAGGCACAATAATAGATGTCATGCTTTAGAGCTTAGTTTGTAGTCTCTTCTCCTACTCAGTGAAGTGATCCATACTGAAGAGATTTTTCAGCAATATCTTAGCAAATGGCAAAGAAACCACCTCTTTGTTGTTGACAATTATCTTCTTCAGTGGAATCACATAATGTTTTTATTTGACAAAGCAACTGGAAGGTGCAAACTTGGCCTTGTCAGGTATGATAGAAGATATGATTGAATGCACAGTGGCAAAGAATAATTAAATACATAGGCTTTCTTTTCCTAGAATACTCTTGGTTACTGTTATAGAATAGGGTTTTACTTTTTTCCGTATGAGAGTTAGCTGACAGAGAACATCTCACACATGCGATGATGTTATTAGCTTTATTTATAAACATGGATTTGCAATAGTTCAGTGGGCTAGCACAGTATTTGTTAGAAATGTTTTCTTTCTCCTAAAAAATATATGTTCAGGAAACTTTTATTTTGTTTTGATTTCTCATAAATGGGATTCAAGTGTATGTGTTGCATATCATTTAAGAAGAAATGAGGAGATGCTATGGAAAGGTGCTGTACAAGTTTTACCTTATTTAAGAGGTAAGCTTGAACTGTTTCTTAAAGCCCCTTCCTTAGGGTTTGGCAACAAAGACTCCCAGAACAAGAGCTTTTTCTCTGTCCTGTTCCCAGGGTTTCCTGAAGGGCCTTCTTGTCTTTACTCTTTGCCCCTTTGCCTGTGGGGTCACTTCCCCTGTTGCTCTGTGGCTGCAGGGCTTATGGGAGAGGCTGTTGTGTGAGGAAGGGGTATTCAACAGGTGTCAGCCTTTGGTACGCAGAAGGCCTTGCTGTCTTTATTCCTCAGCTGCAGAGGGGACAGGGAACTACTGAAAGTTGTAAAAGCTTTGCTAACGCACTGTTGTCATCATGTCAATAGAAAACCTGAGCATTGTGTTTCACATGCATCTTTTCTCCCTCTGATATAAAATTATTTGCTTGCAAGATGCTTGCTGGTTGACTAGTTTGAGAGTGCTGCTTGCTCACAGACATGGGAATTTTGCCATTTGAATGCACTGAAAATGCTGCAAGGGCCAACATGAAAGATCTGAAATCTTCTGTTTTGAGATCCAGGATGAAGGAAAAAGCAGGACAGTGTGAAACTGTGCTCAGACCCTCTTCTATCAGAAGGGTGTTTGGAGGAGTTGGCAAGCACTGAGAGCACAGCCAGGGCAAAGCAGCTCTCCATCCTTGTGTGCTTAGCAGGACCTCCCTCTCCACTCCACCCAAGTGCCTGTCTGTGCACCAGCCTGGCCTCTCCCCCAGGGAAAGGAGGTGTTTGGGTCAAAGAGATGGTGTTTTGTTTCCTGGGAGGTGAATGAGCTTGAAAATCTGGTTCTGCCATGGTTCACACAGTTTGTTCATTAAAGAGATCAAAGCATATTTATTTCTGGCATGAGATGGATACAGATACCTGAGGCTGTATGTCAGCAGAGCATGGATGAGCAATCTGACAACTGTGTTCACTCTAGCCACGCCAAAACTTCAATACCCCTCATCATCCCTATTGGGAAAGCAGCCTTTTAGCTACCAGACTAGCTTTTCCTATTAATTATTTTGTAGTCATCAGACACAAAATTCATTTAAATGTGTTATTTGTCATAGTTGCATTACAGATTAAATAATACTTCTTTAGAAAAAAGTAAAAAAAGTTGGAGGAAGGTATTCTCTGAAGCCAGGAAAGCCCATATTGCCTGGAAGAACTATAAAGTGATCATTAGAAGAAAAAAAAAAANCAGTAATGGGCACAAATGATTTTTATAACCAGTGCCAAACATCATCGCTCCTTTAAGTGTTGAATAAACAGTAGAATCTGAGCTTCCAGAAATTTATGCTCCTGGAGGTCAGAGCATATTCCCACAATATAATAAGGTTCGGATAAAGTCATGTACAACTCTGAACAGGTGCACACACAAAGTTGTATTGATGCAATGGTCTTTCTACTCCAAAGGAATTCTAATTATTTTTTTTTTGTCCCAGCTTGTAGAAGTAAAACATTGCAGTGTGCATTTCAAACTATGCACTCTA
>VWZY01007177.1:215629-247317 GCA_013399075.1 Chloroceryle aenea
CCGAGCTGCTGCAGGGGGAGGCGTAGGGCCCGCCGGGCCCGGCCTCTGGTGGGCGTACCGCGGGGAGCCGGTGCCGCGGGGAGCCGGTGCCGCGGCTGCACCTCTCTGGGAGGCAGCTCTGGCCTCGCTGCTGCAGGTGAAAGGGAAGAACAGACCCTTTTTGTTTCGACGGGTGTTTTTTTTGCGTTTCTTTTTTTCTTCCACCCTCCTCTGTGTCTATTAAGCAATCTAAAATTAACCTGTGGGGATGACAGGGCAGTGGTTTCAGAAGTGTGCCTGTGTAGGGCCGGAGCACTGGCAGTTGTGTGGCCTCTGCCGTGGGGTTGGATTGGGAGGCAGGAGGTGGAGGATGCTGCCTGTGTTTTCCAAAATCACATGGCATGCTTAAAAAGTGGAGCAGATGGAGATGGTAGTGCTCGTTAAGGAAGAGGTTTGTGAAAATGTCATATTTCTGCCAGATAGTTTTTGTATTGCTCCTCCTGGTTGAAAGAGGTTATCTTTTACTTTTGGCAATGAAATGTTTCTATGAGTTGTCTTGCAAAGGAACAGGGTGGTTCTGTTTTTCCAGGGAGGAGGGAACTCCCCACAGCTTTGTGTCTCTGTCTCGCCTTTGAGATTGACAACAGTAAGTGTCTTGTCATAGAAACTGTACTACACTTTATTTTCTTACTGCACGTCTTTCATGGTTGAATGTAACTAGAATGGAGACTCAGGATCTCCTCTTATCCTTTTCTACGCCAGATGTGTTTTTCCATCTAGTATATATTGCACTTGAAGTGTTAAACTCTCAGGGGGCATGGAGGTGGGGATGTGAGGCAAGGTCTACTAGTTAACTTCAAACAATTCTCCTTGCTCATACTTAAGAAGGAGAGAAAGGAACATGTTGTAAAAGCAGCTGAGGAATATATAAAAGTGAAATATTAATGAACTGGAAAAGCTCAGATAGAGAAGACATTGCGCCTAATCATTCAGAAAGGTTTTTGTCCTCTTTACAGCTCCGTACTGTATGTGTCTCTGTAGTACAGGTGCGATTAGTATAAAGGATAGCAATATTTGTATTTAGCCAGAAATAGTAACAGCACATACATTTATTTTTTCTAATTGGTGATCACCTTTGCAGTGGCTTGTTTCAGCAATCATTTTTGAGCCTGCTATAGGATAGAGAAATATTGTGGAAACAGTAAAAAAAAAGTCAGTGTTTTCTTAGAAATGGATGTGGGAAGAGCTGGCTCAGACCTGGAGTAACCCAGAAAAATGACTAGCCTTAGCAAGTCCTCTTAGAGATGCTATCATGACTCTCATTCACCGTGAAGTTATTCATCTCTGGCATGCCAGAGAGCAACGTCCCCTAAATACGTAGCACAGTCTCAAGAGAAGGTGTCCAGGATCTGCTTAAAGTGAGTCATACAAATAAGGGATGTCTTCTGAAAATTGAGGTTCCTTTACCCCTTGGATTCTGGTGTGCAATGGTCCCTGTAATTTGAAGTACTTCCTCAGCTCAGGGAGATGCTAAGTGTGGCAGCTTTCTGCGGTAGTTTGATCAGTGGGACAGTTGCCCATCAGCCCACAGGGTGAAGACTTCTATCCCTGAGCACAGTCCCTAGCAGGGCTTTTTGGAATATCTGGTGCATGTTGACTTGAGCAAGGCCAGCCTTCTGGACAGCTTCAGGCCTGGGTAGGGAGATAGACCCTGGGAATTGTACCAGAAGGAGGACCTGGAACCATACATAGGGCATGTGCCATGTCTGGGTCATAAAAGTTAGCATTTGGTGTTTAAGGCTCTTAGTCTCAGAAGATGCTGAAAAGACATCGTGTATCCTCAGGTCTGAGTTGTGGGAGAGCATGCTTTCACAGGCTGCCTAAGCAGTGTATGGTTGAATTTCTCCTTGATTCAAGCTTAATGCCTCACGAAAGGCTCTATAGTTAATAGCTGCATGTTGAGCAACTTAAAATAAATTAGACAATGTGTTTATTTGCTAGATAGAATGCTTCATAAATTGCAATAGATGCGGAGATATTGTGCCTTCTGGACAAAATCCCTCCATGAAGGTTCATGGAAGATGCTATGGGTTTGTTGGATTAGCTCATCTGGAAGGTTTGGAAGGTCAGAATGGCATAAGGTCAATCTATGGCTTTTATATGTTGTGAATTGCACACATACAAATCCCTGAGAGAAGTATTTTGTCAAAATAAACTTAATGGTAGATTTTGAAAAACATAAAAATCTGCCCATTCTGAGAACACGACATGTCCACAGAATTTAAATTCCTGGATTGTTTTCACTGCACCTCTGGAGGTGCCCTGATGTCGGGAGGTTGTGTATTAACTGGGTGTTACAGGCCTTTGAGGCAGGGTAAGAAGGGAAAGCTGCACAGTTGTTTTTCTGAGGTTGGTTGATACAAGTAAAGCATGAGATGAAATAGCATTTGTGTCCAGTGAAAGAAAGTATTAGTGGAAAAGAAAGCTTTGGGACACTTAAAGTCAAATTAATAAGCAGAACATATTTTATTTTTGGAATAACTACCAGCTTCTTAGGGGAAAGAACTGAACAG
Source organism: Chloroceryle aenea (assembly GCA_013399075.1). Taxonomy (NCBI): domain Eukaryota; kingdom Metazoa; phylum Chordata; class Aves; order Coraciiformes; family Cerylidae; genus Chloroceryle; species Chloroceryle aenea. The sequence continues at coordinate 218,182 of VWZY01007177.1, forward strand.
TATCCTCTGTCTTGCCGAAATTACTGATTAATATGAGATTCAGTGCCTCGGGTCTTCCCCTTGCAAGTAGTTCTGCCGCAATTGATGAGGCTCGTCACTGCGGGGTGGGGGGGTTGTGGGGGAGGGAATGTATACACAAATAATGGCAAGTAGGGGCTGGGTTTGTTTCCTGTGAATAAACATGCAGCTTCATCGGGTTTTTCTCTCATTATTGCATTTATCTGGCAGTTTTCTGCAATGATAGTAAACTGGGTTAACTTGATAAAGTAATTATGCTTTTGTATTAGACTTCAGCTGTTGAATGGGTTGGCTATGTGAGGTGGAATGTAAAATACACAACTTGTGATGACATGAAATGTGCATCATGATTTGCATTCCATATATATTCCTGTGTTTTAGCAAGGGCCTGTAACTTTGGGATTATGGAAAATGGAGCCATATATTTTATGTGTGTTGTAGCAAACCTTTATAGCTGTTTGCTAGTTGAACAAGTGGTTACTTGCTGCTTTTTGACTTGTTCTTACTGCATTGCATGGCGCAGTGTATTGCTTAAGATAATACTCTGAAGACTGTTGTATCGTTTCTCCATTGTGTGACAACATACTGTTAGTATTTCCTAATATTACCTACAAAGCTTTTACCCGAACTGTGATCTGTCCTGTACAGGATAGTCTGATGGTAAATCAGTTGTTTTGTAGTAAAATGTGACAATGACGTAAGGGAAAAGAAACTATAGGCATGTAAGAAGTAAAAGCAGGCAAGTCCTGAATGTGGAAAAAGCAAGAATTTTTAAAAGTGTTTGTTGTAGTCTGTTGCATGTGTTTGTAATTTTGCACAAAACCTAAAAAACACTGTTGAGGTGTATTTTAAGACCTGAATGATGATGGTTTTGTATCCAAATGCTCTAAGTTGGTTACAGATGGTACTATGCCCCCCCCCGGTTATTGCTATGAAAGTCCCTGTGAGTATTTAGGTATGAATTTGTAATAGTTTTCTTCATAGGTGGGAGATTGAAACAGTGATTGTGTTAAAGTCACACAGTTGACATCCCAAGTCCCACAGTTTTATCTGAATGACTTAACTGTGTTTGTATAGTTGTGGGGGTTTTTGGGTTTGTTTTTTGGTAATTTGGCATAGCTGTGGAAACATTCTACATCTTGCAGGATTTGGCTGTAAAGTTATGCAGCATTTTCTCTGTAAAACCAAATTACTAGCAGGCTATTTTTTCAGTCTAGGAGAAAAAAGCTTTTCCTGGATTTTGTTTTGCTATTAAGTTTGAGTCAAAGCAGTTCAGCACTCCCAGAATGTAATGAAACTTTTACATTATTTAAGGAAATAACACTTAATTTTTTATAATGCTCTAGCATATCAGGAATTTGAGATCCAGCTCAGTCAGTAGTGCTTCCAGGGGTCACAGCTGTCTTCCAGTGTGAAGAACCAGTTGTGACAGACTGCTAGGAAGTTTAAAACCATATTCTTTACCTACACTTTTTGGGGATTGCCAATCATTGCTTCTCAAAGTTCTTGAGCATTTCCAGCTCTGACTTTATTCTTCTCTGATTTCACTTCTTTCACTGAAACAAGTATCACTGGGACACACAGCATCTGCAGGAACTGTCAGTCACAAGTTGATATCCTGTAGCACCGGTGTTACTTTCGATAGTCATGCAGAAGTGCAAATGTGGTATAATTGCTCACTGCATGGCTGCTTGGCTGTTTGGAAAGAACCTGGGTGGGATGTGGAGGCACAGCTGTGGCTCTTCTGGAGGCATCTTTAGTGCTGCACCCATGTGCCCTCTGTGAGAGGGTTAATGAGCTGCCAAGGATCCTGGGGTGGGAGAGCCACGCAGGTATTTTCTGTTCTCTTTTGGTTTTGCTGTTTCCCAACCTAAAAGTAGATGTGATATAAGGAATGTGATGTGACAGCAGGCTCTGCCCTCACTGTGAATAGCAAAATAACGTGGTTTTGTTCTGTGTGAATTCTGTAGTGTTTGTAGCTATCGTTAGTGCAGCGGCTGTACTGTGGGTAGAAGACTCAAGCTTCCTAATGTATTAGGGTTTTGAGCCAATATTTTTTTTGTGTGTGTGGCAGCTATAAGCATAGGTGAGAAATGTTTGCCCTGTAAGCCTGTGGTAAAACTTCCACTGACTTAAATGAGACCCTTTAATATGTTATTGTCTGTTATTTGCTTTGTACAGCTCTTACTTTTGTCAAGGACTGATTTTCAAAAGTTCCTGAATGTGGCTTTTGTTACATCACTAAATTCTTTCCTAGTACCTCTAAAAATTAGGTTATTGAAACATTTCTAACAGTGAGTTGAGAGTCCGGAAGAATAGGAATTTTAGAATGGTCAAGACACTTCAGGTGCAATTGGTGTAAGTTCAGTGTGTCTGAAAAACTGTCCTGTACCTATAGGCACCTATTCTGTACTAATGGTAATGATTCAAGGCCATAGTATTGTGTGGGAATTGAGGCATTAGTACAGCTTTTATAAAGCCCAGCTGGAGCAGAAGTTAAAAAGACCAGGGATGTTACAATGATTGCTTGGACTTCAGATTTTTCAGAAGTTGATGAATAATAGAAAGTAAAAGGAAGAATATAAGATTGGGGAAAATTGTGTTTCAAAACAAAATGGAAAAGAGAATTGCAGAAAATACATGTATGGAGTAGGTATGGAGGAAGTAAAAGGAATATAGAGAAATTAGTTTGTCAGCTGTTAAGAGCTGATGCCACACTGTTTGTTTTCGTCTGCTAATGTTTATTTTGCAGATAGCAAACTCTGGGGCATTTGTTGAGATGAGGAAGAAAAAGACATAGAGAAGAGGTGGATGGGGAACGAAAGACAAATCAACTGTTATGTTCTCTCTGCCTTTGTTCTGCTCTACCTCAAAAAGGCTGTTAGGGGAAATTCGGGGATTAGTCACATTAGCCACAAGGTAATCTCTGTCCTTTCTGAGCCCTCATTTTAACTTGCTGATCTTGGTCAAATATGTTTTTGGTGGCTGACTGACAGGATCTCAGCGAATTCCCACCAGTACTTGCACGTGGCCCTTAGTAAGGGAGTAGTGTACAGTTATCTGTTAATGATAGATGTTGTCACAGATTAAACTTTTAACAGGCAGAAGTCAGAACCAGAAGCTACAAGGCTGTTTTAGACTGTTAGGTCTGTATCTCTGCTAGACCTGTGTGTATATTTAATGTACAGAAAAGTTAGTTTGAACTTTTTTTCATTTAGCATTTGACATGAGCTAAGAGCATGCAGCCACTGGATGTGCCATAGCTGAAGGCCTTTATAAGTTGACTGAGCATCTGAATCTTCTTTGTCAAGAGACGCATGTATTCAATAGCTTCCAGTAAGTGTTAGCAGATGAAGAATAGGGTGTTAATAAGACTTGGATGAAGTTTTTAGCTAAGCAATCCTATGAGTTGCTTCCAGGGATACGTATCCCCTAGACACTGTAGGGATCATTTGTCTGTGGTAAATAGTGCATACATACATATATCTAATAGAAATATTATTTGTCAAAGTCGGAAGGTAAGCTGTGCTGCTTTCAGTTGAAAGCTGCACCCTGTTCTAGATGTGGAATAGTGAATGGTTCAGAAAAACAGTATTTCTTTCATTTATTTGCTCTAGTACAGTAAAATCCAAGCAGAAGTTGGCAAAAATATTTTAAAACCTACTGTCAGATCTAAATAGTTAATAACTCTGTGTGTGTGGGCAGTTGGGAGAAAATAAACAAAAACATGCTATGATTCTGGTTTTAATATATTGTGGCCAAGGTGTTTCTGAAAGCTGTCTATTAGCAATACACATGTTATTTCCTAGCCTTACTTTAAGATAAAGGGCATACTTCTAATTGAAGAAGGTAAGCAGGAAGTTACTATTGGAAAAGGTTGCAACAGTTGTAGAGTTTCTCTGTTATTTCATTTGAATTCGATTGAGATCCTAAGTGTTAGGTGTTCTATTGGGATTCTGTATGCTTTGAAAATAGTTGGGGCTGGGGGTGGTATGTATAAAGGAAGCAGTTCTATACTCATTGATGATTCTTTCTTCCTTGTTGTTTCTAATTGCCCAGTACAATGCCTGTGATTTGCAAAACGCTGAACACTCGAGAAGCTGTAAAACAATTAAACAGCAATATTATCTTTCTGCAGCATTTTCTAAATATAGACTAAGTCCTTGTCATAAAGAATTTGTATACTTAAAATAAAATGGCACCTGAGACAGAACAGCTTGAGAGAGGCATGAGAACTCTTGGTGAGGAACTGAACAACTTTTTCAAGTCAGGGATTTGAGGAAGGTTTGAAAGGACAGTGAAGATGGCCCAGTGTTAGAGGAGAAACAGGATAGAGGAAAACACAGTATGGTGAAAATGGCTTAGCCTGTTTTCCTATGGAAACAATACTTGCTACCTGCTGTCCTGGTGTACTGTTTGCATATTAACCTGCACCAGATACTTTTGAGCTTGTTGGCTGCTTTTGTCTTAAAGTTTTAATGTTATAAGAAATCAGGGGAATGATAGAGAGAGAAGCTCCTGTAAGTTCTCTGGCTGAGAGAAAAGCTGCCTGGTGAGCTCATTCTATGATCAGCCTAGGAGAGGAGTCTTGTGTGTCTTGGCTGCTGGGAACTTCTTAGGCATTAAATTAAGTAACCACAACATGCAAATCTGTAGGTGACTAGACCTTGTTATAGCTGACTCTCATAATGATGTGTGAGAAAAAAGTCTGAGTGGCTTTCTTAAGTTGTGGGGTGTTTCTGTTGTGGTTTGTGTTTGTGTAGGGTTTGTGTGTTGTGGGTTTGGTTTGTTTGTTTGTTTGTTTTTGTTTAAATCATAGGATAGTAGGGGTTTTAAGGGACCTCTGGAGATTGAGTCCAACTCCCCTGTCAGAGCAGGATCACCCAGGGCAGGCCACACAGAAACAGACCCAGGCAGGTTAATGTTTTTTCTCTCTTCCTCCGACTTAATTGTACATCACCTTTTCCAGAAGTGCAGGGTGGAGCGCTCGTTCAGGGTGCTGGACTGATGCCTGCTGATGAGAATTGAGTTGTTTAAGCCTGTATGCTGTATCCATTTATACCACCTGAAGATTTGGCTTTGGTTTTTTTTTTAATAGTTAACTACCTGAAGTCCTCAAGGAAGCCCTTGTCAGATATGGAGCTTTTGTTAATCCTCAGCTTTTAACTGAATGAGTAACAGGTACTGCGTTTTTAAGGTAGTCTGTGTTCCTTGACATCCATCAAACCTATTGGCATAAGCAAAGAATGTCAAACTTGAGTTCTTTTTGTTGTGTGTTGTCAGAAAAGCCAAAACAAGCCCTGCTATTGAGAAGGTGCAGAGTAGTTGGTTTTGCTTCGAACAAATGCCCCTAAATGCTTGGAAGAACTGAAGCCATGCCAATGTAGCAAACTGTGTATTTGGCTGCCCACAGTGCCAGTAACTGAAGGAAAGATCCCAGTTACAGCTACCCAGCTGAAGATGGGAAACTAGTAAACTATACTCCGTTGCCATTCAACACCTCTCTGGTACCTCTGGTTTAAGGAGGTGTTTTAAAAGTAGAGAAGGGAAAACTTCAGATCGCATTTGTTTTACTGTGCAATGTTGAAACACCAATTAGTAGTGAATACAAAATCCAAATATTTGTATTCAAATAATGTGCAATCCTACCAAAGTGTTTTAAGTGCTTTGTTGCTCTAGTAGAAAATGAGCTTAAGAAATAAAGCAAGGGAGTCTTTGTGTCAAGAGAAGCTTAACAGACATATGGAACAGTGAGTTTCAGTACTTCAGTCTTTATGCTAGGATTTAGAAAGCCTATTGTATTTCTGAACTGTAGCCGATCACAATTTATTGTGGAGAACATAGAGAATAAATATTGAAGGGGGTGACTGAAAAATAATGATACGGTGTGAGTGTTTGGTGCAGTAATAACAGCAAAAACCTCATGTGGTTGTTTATTTTGGAAAGCAGTTTGGGCAGGGTATTATAGTGGTTATTGAAGAGCATGTTTCTGTATCAGACTCACTTGGTTTGCCCTGGCAGACAGGTGTGTGTTGCTGTGTTCCTGTAAAAACATTTGCTGAGCTTATGTGCAGAAAATGCACCTATTTATTGGAATGAAAAATTCAGCTGAGATAAGCTGGTATGCAGGGTACACCAAAGTGACTTGAGGGGAAGCATCCTTTTTAAGCTGAGATTCTTGCTCTTGGCACTACGATACTTGTCGCTGTTCGCGATAGTTGCGCTTCTGTCAGTGCTGGTTGCTCTTCAGTTGTGCTCTGATTACTGTATATGTATATAACAAAGACCTTTTGTAATTTATCAATTGTGAATGATTGTTATTCAGGAAAGTTCTTTCAGGGGCTACTTTATTATCCTGGAATACCATAGACCTATAATACTGAGGGGTTTACTAGTGGGGGTTTTGTGGATTTCTGACAGCAGAAACAATTGAAAGGGTGGTGGAAAGAATCCTTGAATGTATTATTTGCATTTCCCTGGAGTTAATCTTCACATATCAAAGTAAATTAACCAGAATATTCTGCTTAGATGTCTTCTGAATTCGCAGGTCAGAAGGTATTATGAACAAAATTTGATTCTTGGTATTCCCTGCCCTACAATCCTTACTCAAACAAAATATGCTCCTGGCAGAGTCAGTGTAGCTGAAGAAAGTAGCATTCTATGTACGTTCATGGTAGTAATGGAAGGATGCCAGTCACTGTGATATGTATAGGTGAAATTATGTCAGGAGATATTTTGCCATGAGTGGTTTATTTGTGGTTTGTGTTTGTTGTTTTGTTTCTGTTAACTAGATTTTTGCCATTACTCAGTGCATGAAAAATGGATGGGTGTTTTGGTAATGAATGCTATCTCATAGCCTGTTATGTCAATCTGGGAAGGTTTCTGTAAAGGACATAATATGTCATGAATCTAGTTCTTGGGATCAGCTGAAGACCCATGGAGATGTGTGCATTGCTAGAAGGGAGTATTTGCATGCCTCGCTTTGTCCATTTAATGCCCTGAGGGTTTCCTACTGAGTGGCATTTACTGGAGAGGTCAGATTGGATGGAAATTTAAATCATATCCTGACCGGAGATAAAACAGAATATATTCTGTATTTGTTTATTTATCTAGGAGTAGATACATACAGAAATGAATTATGGTGTAATCCTCAAACTATTTACTATGTTGCGCTAATCTCTACAGCTACATCTGATTACAAAAGGAAAAAAAAGCCACCGGTAGGCTTTAAAAGTTTCTGCCATCTGTCCTGGTGCTTACCCTTCATTCACTGTAAGAATATATTTGAGCAGCTTGAACAGACTCCCTGTGTATTGTGTATGGTGGCTTTACCTTCTGTCTCTCCGCTGGGCTCTGTCTGTTCAAATGGGGCAGCACGTGGGTCTTCTGTTTGACCAGGACAGTGCAGATTCCCAGGTCCTTCGCTTCTGTTGGTCAGCCTAGCAGATTGGGATTTGGGACTTTGTTTTTATACTGTACCTGAAACAACTGCTTGCGCAGCAGTTTTCCCAAGGAGCGGGTCTCCTAGGTCTATTCCAGCAGGAGGGACTCTCTGCATTCCACCTCCTTCATCCTTGGGATCTTAGTGCTCAGAGGCTGGTTTTACCCCGCGTGCCTTGTTAGCTGATTGTGTCTCCGAATCTCTGCCATGTCAGTGACTGTGCCCTTTATCTGTCTTTTTGGATTTTGCTCATCCTTTATCCTCATCTGACACTTCACCCTTTCTGTGTGCTGGGGAGACCTGGCTAGATTTGAAGCCACAGGAGGAGGGATGACATATACTACTAGCAAGACAATAGCTTTCTGGCAGCTCCTGGCCTACTTTATCGTGTGTTAAGAGTTAGTGTAGTTGAAAGGAATATGATTACTTGTGGTTGCTGTGGAGGAACAGGCTGTCGTCTTTTGAAGCAATGAGTAAGGCGTGCAGTGCACAACAGTGTTGTTTATGCTGAAGTACCTCATTCATCTAAATCACTTTTTGTCAATGTCTTGAATGTAATAAACAATATATCATTAAAGCTAGTCATGACCTGCATGGGCTTTAGAGAAAATACTATCATTACTGAAAAGCTGGGTTAATCTTTCTCTAAATCCATAAGTAATTCAGGCTGTTACTGTGGTTTCAGCACTCTTCCCTAGAAAGCATAAAACAGACAAGCGATGGAGAGCAAGAAAATAATCTACAGATACAAAACATAAGAACTAATCCTTGTGTTTTAAAATATTCATTGAATAATTTATTTCAATATTTTAAATATTTCAAGTGTATTTAGATCATTTCAGCATCTCTCCCTTCTTTGGGTTTTTCTTTATAATAATTTTGGTTAATGATGGAGGTTTGAGAGATTCTGTTCTTTCCTCCCCTTAGGCTGTACTGAAATGAAGTATGGTTTAAGACATGAAATTGGTAATGTCACTGCTTTGGTGCAGTAAAGCATAGATATCTACAGGATTTTAAATTTCATGGTGGAAATCTCTTAAAGTTGTGGACTTAATAGTGAAGGATATACTTCATTGAAATTATTTGAACAAGCTGATGGGAGGAATGAGTGCTCTTGGAAAATGTAATTAGCATGCTTTAAAGACTTTTGTTTTAAAGGGTTTTTTGTCTTCTCAACATGCACAATCTCTAGATTAGTTGTTATATGAAAAATGCAATCAAAAATAGTATTGGTAAGTTGTTTTTTATGCTTGATTTATTATCTGTGTTCATCCGATTGTAGTTGGCTGTGACAAATGAAATTAGGTGTAGTCAGTTTAAAAAAAAAAAAAGCATTTTTCTAACATGCTCTTAGTGGAATGGGTGTAAACTTGAAGCTTCATGCCAGAGTGCATGGTGAAGGTTAGTAGTCTGTATGTTTCAAAAGAATTCAAGACAAGTTTATGGGATTGAATGCAGATATGTTACCAAGTATGCAGAAACTCTGCCAGTATCTTGTGTTCTTCCTGGCTGTAAGATTCTGCCAGTGCACGAGGCAGATGTGCAGGCTGCCTGCGTTTTAGGAATGGCTGTGCCAGATCAAAGCTCTGCATTCACAAAGCGTCCTCAAATTAGAAGTGTTTATAGTTGTGGAAGTTAAGATCTGAAAGTCTTCTCAAGAGCTAGTGACGTCCTTAGTGTCTAAGATATAATGCAAATTGCATGATTTGACAGTCTTAGTCTGTGAGCTGAGGGAACTCTGCTGCTTGTCTTTCTGTTTTTTGAACTTTGGTAATCCGCTGTCCCATGTGGCCAAACAAGGGAGATCTTGTTTTCTATGTATCCCATACTGGCAACAGTTTCTTGACAGCTGAATTAATTTCAGTTTCTGTAACATGACTTCAGATTAACATTAGATTTCTCATAGCTAATGGTATATTAGCCTCTCAACTCTATTCACAGGAGGAAAAAATCTGCTCTCTGAGGCATTTGTGTTTTAAATGTGATCTCCTCTGCTTTCTTGCACAGCGTCTGTGTGTATGACCCCTTGACAGATAATGGTGTGAAAAACACCGTGGCCATGGCTAGCATCACTTCTCAAAAATCAGTTCTTAAACCTCCTGATTCTAAATGAACAAAAAGCTTGTTTGTGTATACATAGTAAGAGGAATTCAATTTCAAAGAATGATCTGTGCTGCATAATAAGATGAACTCACTTGCACAGGGTTCATTTTAATAAGCTAAATGAAACATCGCATGAATAGGAAACAAAGATTTAGGTCACCCTTAAACTACATGAGAAAAACAGTGGCTGAAGGGATGGGTAATCAATCCCCATTTCGTACAGGGGATGAGGCTACCACAGGTCTCTGCACGGGGGAGTACTGAGCAGAAATAAAGGGGAGGTGTTTTCCCTGCTGTATGTTTTGTTAGTGACACTGCTTGCTGGAATGAGTCAGTTTGATGGCTTACATTGAAAAAGATGATGTCTGCCTGTGCAGTGTTTAAAGAAAATAACAGAAGCGTATTGAAGAATCAGAAGGTGTTCACTCTGAGGAATTAAAAAATGTCTGTGTGTTTATCAGGTCAAATAAAAGAGTATCTTGATAAATAGAAATACTGAAATGCAAGTGAAGGTCAGAGGAAGCTTCTTGAGATAAAGTGGTGTTTAGGTACAGTTTAGTATTTGGAAGTTCAAGAAGAACTATAAAACCTGGAATCTGAACATGAAAACGAATTTGCATAAACTTGTATCAGTGGTCTGAGGAGATGCTTGTCTTAATTGCTTCATCCTTAATCTGAGAACAACAGACATTCCTAGGATGCACATTATCTCATGATAAATATTATTTTTAGACTCTGTGATGGATGGATTTAAAAAGTGATTATTTTCAGAGTGTCTGCAGTCCAGGTATCTTCTGTTTAAAATATTTTTAGTATGGGAGCATTTTTCACTGCTTATGCTGATTTACCCTGTTCAGGAATTAATTTATATTTTTACAGACTAGAAGAGGAAAATCATCTAGCCTCCTCCAACTTCATGTTCTTGCACATTAGGACAGACTTAATAAGTTGATGGAGAGAGGTTAATTAATTTAATTGGTTTCCATGGGACTCAAAAAATAAATATGGATATAGTTCATTTTCTCATAGAAGATAATTTCCTGAAAGCCTATATATTTAATTAAATTTGTCTTAAAAATCTCTTTGAAGGAACTTCTTTTGATACGGCCTAAGGGATAGGATGGCTCAAGATTTTGGGGTAGAAAGAAGGATACAGGACCTGAAACATGCTTCCCTCCCTATTTTGTAGCAAATGTCATCCCCTGGGCAATGCAGAAGTGGCATCTATGTTATATGGCAGGCTGTGTTCAAGAGGAGCAGTTCAGCCGCTCGGTCTGTGGTCAGTGCTGAGCAGCTGTTCTGCATCTCCTCCAGGTGCTAGGACAGATAGAAGTGTCTCCCGTGCTTGGTATGGCCCATGTGCTGCCCTCCAGATGGTCCCATGGCTAGCCAGTGTTCATAGCTCACGTGAAGGCTTCTCCTGGTAACGTGTCTTTTCTAAAGGTTTGCAATTCTGTTGTGCAGGAGTACACAAAGTGTTGCTGTCTGCCTTGGAAATGGTGTTCCTCCAACAAAATCTTTATGCCAAGACTTGCATACAAATGCATTGACATTTTCAGTTTGCTTTTCTCTTGAAGAATTTTGTAGATAGTTGAAGTGTTCCATGTGGTGTCCATCACCTTGCCACAGCTGGTTTCTTCAGAAGATCGTTGTGGTAGCATTTCCTCGGGTGACATATGGCACGTTTCTTGGCTGATTAAGAACTTCTGACTTTTATGTGTATACCACAGACATTATGTTTTTTTAATAGAGATTTTGTGTGTATATATGTGGGAGAGTTGATTTTTATACTACAATATCATAGTATCATAAGGTATAATTAGGAAAATTATAATTAAACTACTACTGAGTTAAATAGTTCAGGATGATACATTACTTCCTTTTGGGTTGAGGCCATTTTTTTCATGTGGTTTACATGTCTGTGGTTCCTTGTTCTTCAAAATATGATTAAAGACTCATTGGACAATACAGCTAATGACATAGTGGGAGATTCAATATTTTAATGACTTCATGTAACACTCCCCCTTATTTATTACAAATATTTAATACTTAATTTATGCTAATGAAATATGACAAAAAGGAAACCATAAAATACAGCATCTGTGGTGAAGCTGAACATTAGATATCGAGGATGTTGCAAGTAAAGGGCATGTTCAAAGTCTGTGCTTTGAGCATCAGCTAAAACTCCTGGAATACATTATCACAGTGACAGACTATAGTGAGAGCACTGGTTGCTGTATGAGAGGCTGGTTGTAAGCATTTCGGTGACTGAAGGATTTGGATGAGAGTGCCATGACCTTGTTTCTGCTCAGTCAGCTGTGGCAAGCAAATGTCTGAACTGGTTTGGATCAACCACTTCAATACCATGTTCTTGTTTTGTTTAAAGATAAGAATGATTCTCAGGACATTGGTGGTGCCTGCAAGGGAAATGGAAACATGCCCTTGCGGAAATACATGGACAATGAATGGTATAGGTGGAGAGGAATGGCAGTAAGGGCCTGTGAGGAGGGAGGGGAGAAATCTGGTGTCAAGGAAAGAGTGGTGTTTTGTCTGCACATGTGCAGGTTTTGTGCCAGGAGCCTGACAGCACGCTAGAGGATGGCAGTGGGACGACTGACCCTGAGTGATGCTCCTTTTCCCATATGACAGCTGGACAGCTGTAGCTCTTTGCAATGAGCCTGTTCAGCTGGGAGTCAGGAGAGGCTTTCAGGGAAGGCAGCAGCACCAGTGTCAGTTGGACAGTCTGACAGTGAATGTCACTTTGCTTCTCCTTTTTTTCTCAAAAATTTCCTAAGCAAACATAACACATGTTTAGCTTAGTGTTACATGTTTACATGAGCTTCTGTCCTTTTACATACGTAATCTCTAAGATAAAGGTGTTTGCTAATGCCCAGTGAAAACAGTTCTGTGATCTGTGTGACTAAATGTTTTTGTCAAGAGACTTCTGTAGTAGTGATGAACTTAATTTAAATAGATGTATTTATTGTAAATGTATATTTTTCTATTAACTGTGATATAAGTAGAAGTAAGATGGGTTAAAATTCAAGAAGAAATAGAAGGCAGGAGCAGTGGAGAGACCCAGGCCAGGAGACCAGAGTGCATCTTGCTACACCTCATTATTTCGTATTGTAAAGACTATTGTCAGAGGTGCCAGCCACTTTTCATCATCCTTCCCTCTTGATATCTCTTCTCTTGAGGAGTCCACCCTGTGTATTTCTTAATGAATCTCTCCCCTGACAATACACCATGGAGTTTTGCCTCTTACATGCTTTTAGGCTCACTGAAGTTTTCACTGGAAAACAGCTAATAGAGCTCTATCCTCCTAGTTTGCCTCAAACTAGCGGTCATTAGCATTTGCATGGTACCTCAAGATCACTGTTTGGAAGGTGTCCAGTGAAGCTGGCATTTCCCCATTTTGCAGATGTAGAAGTTGTTAAAGCTTGGAGAAGACAGAATTTGAAATAGCATATTGGTCTCCTGGCAGTCACTAAGATTGTCTTAATATGGAAAGCAGAAATGCTTTGAATTATGAAGAAGATTACAGGATTTAAGAGGTGTGGTAGATTTCATGTCCCATGCTTCATGTCTCATCCAAGTCAGAGGAAAGGAAGAGCCCGTATCTGTGAATGCCTCACAGGGTTCACAGTGAGATAGTGTGTACACCTGGGAATTTGTGCAGAGAAATGACTGTTACCACTGCTATTTAATTTCATTAGTAGATTGATTAGCAATGGCCAAATAAGCTGAGTATCAACAACAAAAATTACTGCCTCGGACCACACCCATCACCTTTGCTCTGTGCACTTGAGCAAACCTGTGTTGGTTTTTGGGCTATTGCATATGCAAGTAAAGTTACGTGTTCCAGTATCTAAGCAGGTGTGCTGTCGATGACTGGTCAGTGAGGAGTCACTTGGAATACCTCAGGTAGTGGGAATACTGGTAATGAGTGAAATGCTGATCTCAGACTTAAGCTAGTATGAGCCTGCAGTAACTCTGCCAAGGACACTGGGATTATTCTACGTTTGTATCCAAATAGGTGATTACCCAATTAGTTGAATAAAAGAAAGACTAGAAGCCATTGAACTGAAAAATGTTTGGCTTTATTAAGGATGTTGAAATACGTGTTAAATAATAAAAATTGAATGAATATAGAGAGAGTGGGAGGAACAGTGTAGTTTTTCTAGCCATCTCGATGTCACTATTGGTATGAAGCAGAGATATTTTTCATCTGTATTGGAATCTTCTTCATGGATGCATTGAACATCCAGACTGTATACTCTAGCAGTTTTTGCAATTGAAATTGTGCAAGAATTCTCTCGGGAAATGTCACTGCAGACTGCCTGCTGGAGGTCAGAGTGTTAGATATTGGAGCTGGATTCTAACAGGGCCAGTAATTTAATAACCCCTAGCAACATTAATAGCTAGGTATGCTAAGATAAAGTTTATCCTGCTTTGCTCTATAAACTGATTGCTGTAGGGACCCATGGTGCTGCTTCCCTCCTCTACTCACTTTAGAACAGTGCAAGAGCTTGCAGCATTAAAGGGATAAAAATGTTTTGTCGTGGCTGAGTAATCGTTGAAAAAAGAAAACTATAGTGGATCTAAAGGTTCAGTGATCTCAATTTGGATAGTGAATGTTGCATCACTTCCTCTACCCCACTGAGATGCTTGCAGTGCAGGGGTGTTATGTGAGGGTTGGACAATAGTATGGGGATAGATAAATATAGTTCCATATTCAGAGTATTTGTTCTCTGTGAACAACATAGTTGTTCAAAATATTTGTTCTCATCTGTTTCTCTCTTTTTATTACATTGCTACTTTTTTTTTCTCCTTATTTTGTTGGAAATGTATTTTATTTATATCTCCTTTCTTTTTCTTCTACAGTGTTCTAATTAATGGAGAGGTGAAGGAATACGGGAAGTGTTGACTTATTGTTTACTGGGTATTGTCTGCAGTAAAAAGAAACACGGGTTTCTTATAAAACAAAGCAAATAAACAAAAAACCCACCTGTCTTCTCTCTCCAGCTATTTAGAGTTAAAGTTTATCCATCACTGTATATTTAACTGGAAAACTGGAATCTGCTTAGGCCGAGATGTTTATTGAATACAGTCCTCTGACTTGTGTGGGCTGTTGCTCTGATCAGAGCAGTATGTCTGCTTTAACCATTTGATGCAGTGGGTCTACAGACATGTACTTAACATTGCTCACTGTCCTGATAAACAGGCAGTTCAAGGAGACTGGATGTGTGAATAAGATAAGCTTCATGCTGTACACATCTGGAAAAGTGAAGAAAAAAGTGTGCATAGTATTTTTTTTTTGTAATTTTACAAATAACGTAGTAGAGTTTTGTAGAGGGCCTTGAGTTGTTTTTTTCTTTTCCCCCTCATTCTTCCATCTTTTTTGATCTTGTAGTCACACAAGCTACTGATGTGCAGATGCCTTAAGCCTGTCATTAACAGGGATTCCCTCCCCCTTCTCAACCTCAATCTGCAGAGCAGAAAACAATCTCCTCATCTAATTGACTATCTAACTCCGTTCTCATGCTGGAGGTTACTGTAATTCTCATGTACTGAAATTGGTCTGGCAGTCTGTTACGGGGCACAGTAAATGACTCCCTGTGTAGCTGTGATTGATCTCTTAGAGAGAGTGCAGTTTGTCTGGTGCCATTGTGAAATGTCAGGAACAATGCACAGATAGCAGGATTTCAGCAAGGATTTTTAGTTAAGTCTTTGAAATTGCAGAGACTTTTAAAATGTGATTGTTTAGATTAGAGGTGTGGAAGGCATATGTTTTGAATGTGGTTGTACTGGTGCACATCAATCTTCCAATAATATAAATGTGCACATTTATTCTCTCTATTTCCAAGAAGTTTCACAAAGCATGATTTAAGAAATCCCCAAACACACACCTTTAAGAATTGCAAAGGCTTTCAAGCTCCTTATGTCCTGTCTGGAAGGGAGAAACTGCCTGATTCATCCAGGAAGGATAGTGAAGTTACTGGAATGAAAGCACTGTGTAGATTTGGAAAGAACAAAACATAGATGTAGAACTTCTGTTAATTATTGTAACCAGTGATGGCTTGCTCTTCATTTACACCATGTCCTTTCCAATGAAGAAGTAGTAGTCCAGCATCTTAGGCATGAAATACCCATCAGCTGATTATTTGGAACTTGGTGAGGATGGCTACTAAGCTTTCTATGCAGAAGTGCTTCCCCCTTGGAAATGATATTAATGGAACAGGGACTAGTGAGTCCTTTTCTTCTCTAACCCACTCAGAGGTTAAAATTCCTGCATGGCTGCCACACTCGGGAACAGCCTACCATTTCAACAGTGAAAACTGCAATGCTGTGTGAGTTCACTGGCCAGAAGGAAGCCTGCCTGTTTTGTAATGGCTCCCTTCCTGAGGGAAGGTGACGTGATGGAGGGATATATCTTCTCAAGATGTGCCTTCAGCTTTGCAAAGAAAACAGTAGGTAGTCCTATCTCGAATGCGTTTTGATTTGGAAGATGTGCATTTTTGAAGGGAAGAAGCATCCACATCATCTAACTTCACTAACAGAGCATGGATTCTTATGTTAGAAGTATGTTTTTCCTCTATGGTCAGTAGAGAGCAAGAGGCTTCTCTGTAAAGCAATTCAGAATATGAAAATTGGGATTACTTTTCCGATCTGCTTCCCGAAGGAGCGTAATGCTCTTCCTAGAGGTAGCTTAGGGAAACTAGGCTCATAATATGCTCTCTTAGGTCAGATATGGTGGAACTCCTCTACCCAACCTCATTAATAATATATATTTTCATTATATGGTGGAAAACCACCTGACATTCAGTATCATGACACTAAGCCTGCCTTTTTCATTTTGCAGAACCTTTCCCATAAGACATTGGTGGCAACCAGCAAATATTTTGGTTATTATAAAATAATGCTTTCAAAATTCTTACTGTATTGATATTGTCATGGAAAGTAACAGGCTCGGTTTGCTTTTGAACATCCCATACAAGATGGGATAACAAAATATGGTACTGTGTTACGTGCTTTAAAATACTGTGACAAGGGGAGGCAAAAATAACTTTGTTTTAAGGAATATGATTGTGTCTCTGCAAAAACAGTCTTAGTGCTGTCCGTGACACAGGTATTTCAGTTTTGAATGTTCTGCAAAGGAGAGCGCGCAATGGTCAGAGACACTCTTTTGGAAGTATTGTATGCATGCTTTTGTTTTTATATAAATTGAGTTGTTGACTGACTTGAGTAAAACTTCTCTAGTATGTCACTTTGAAGGATATGTGTGCAAGAGTTTAGGTTCACCTGACTTAGTAATGCATTAAAACAGTAACAGAGTGTATGGGAGAACAACTGCTTTTGCATCTCTATCACTGCCCAGCAGAACTGGTGCACCACTGCGAGAACAATACAAGCAGTCAGGCTTTCTCCCCAGCTGACAGTTCAGCAGCGTTGTTAATAGTTCTGGTGAGTTGTGTAGGATCACTGTGTACTCCAAGTTAATCATTAGCAAAGTGCTTTGTTGGATCAGGGTCAGAGGTTCACTTCCTCCAAGGATCCCACCTCTCTTTATCATAATCTGGTTTTCAGTCTTTCTAGATTTAACAGTTTAAGGAGGACATATATTTTATTGTTGTGTTTTGGTCAGCGTCTGGCTTTTGCTAATAGTTCGTTTCATTGTTCTACCTTTCCTAAAATACGAGCAGAAAGTTCCTACCCCAGGGATTTGCAAGCTGGTAGGAGGCAAGGGGCACCAGGGAGGCAGTGCTCAGCTGGCCAGGCTTGGGAAGGCAGCCAAGAGGTTGCTGCAGAAAAGTCAGATTTACTCCAGTTAAGCATATATGCATCTTGATTCAGTTTTTTTTGGTGTCAAAACAGAATTGCTCACTAAGATGAAACAAAACATACTGAAATGCAAGAAGACATTCTTGGCTCTTCTTACTTCAGTAATTTTCATATGAAATAAGAGATGTTAAAAATTAGTCCCAAGTTGACAATGTTTATGCTATCTCTTGCTTGCAGTTGCATATTCTTAGTGCTCTTGATCAAACAGATGGTGTTTTCATGCAAGGTAAATGTGCCATGGAGAGTAACAGAATGACCAGAGACACTTTGGCTGACATTGGACAACACTATTAAATGAGAAAATGTGTAGAATGCTATATAGTCAGTTTGAAATATGGAGTTCTATCTCTTTATAATCCCACAATGAAAGTAAAATCAAACATATAAATCAGAGGGTGGTACATTCAGTTGAGAAGTGTGGCTTGTCAGAGAGGATATAAAATGGAAAAATATTTTAATGAGCTATAGCTTTTCTTGGGTGTATTTGGGTTTACAGTGGAGGCAAGCATATATATATATAAAATAGAATAATTTATATGATGCTAAGCTAGTAAGATCAGTGGAGCTTCAAGGTTTCTTCCCTTCAGAAGAAAATATATACATGTATCTGGAGATAAAATTACTTAATGTCCGAATGACTCATTTTTATGAGGCTCTTTTTTGTCAGAAGCACAAATTAGAGAATTCAAACCAAGAAAGCAGCTCGGAATATTGAGCTAACTACAGACTGCACAGGTCTGTCTTTATTCTTTGCTTCCTTCAAATCTGTGAAAAAATACTTTACACCAAAAAAATGAGACGTTTAATGCTGGGAAGGGACCCGAGAGCTCAGACAGCATCATGGCAGTGACCTGTAGTATCCCTCCTGTAGTATCCCTGGGGCTGACAGAAGACCCCACAGCCTGGTAGGGGGCTTGGCTTGGCCACCAGTGCCCAGTGAGGAATCAGTGCCCTATCCAGCTCAGTGCAGCCTTTGCTTGGCTGCCCTGTAGCTCAGGCTTGGCTGCCCTGTAGCTCAGGCTTGGCTGACACCTTTCTCTGCTTAATCTCTAAGACAATACGGGTGGCAAAATTGTGATGTTACTTGGCACCATATTACTCTGCTACTGAGCTACTAGATACTTAGCTAGCAAATTTAGATGCTCCTGCTTGCAAGCTGCCTACTGATAATATATAATGTCACAGTTAACCACCACTGTGTCATCAGTATATGTAAATCCAATATATATTGGTTTAATAATTTTAGGTTGAAATAAAAAAAAAATAAAATTGATAGAAATGACTGATAATCTTTCATTTCTGTCTCCAGATTTAAAACACTGGTATTCTGGGGGAATGTGTATTTTGTGCAAATAATCATATTTTTACTTTGAAAAGAATTACTTTGAATATGTTCAAGTAGAAATTTTCATCCCATGTCTGTGGAATATTCTTGATTTCATTATTTGCAAAACTAGTTAGTCCGTGCAAGATTCAATTGTATAGACTGCTCCTGGTTTTACGCCGAACTGCGAAGACAGAACAGGGAGTGACAAGGATAGTTGTAGTCCCTCCTGCTTACTCATCCACATGCACTTGAGTTTGCAAGTGTAAAATTCAAGCTTTTGTACGTGCATCTCATTGTACTCAAAGACGTAATCTTTTTCAGGAGCATTAACTGCGTACTAGAGTTTACGATGAAATGATGAAACAAGTCAGGATAAAATGCATTGTAAAATCACCCATCTCTCACTGTTTCTGTCTGGGGCAACTCTAAAAGCAGGGAGTATGAGAAGTGTTCAGACTTCTTTTCTGCTTTTTGTATGGACATAGCAGAGTTTTGAAAAGCTGGCATCTTTTTTTTAAGTGAGCTATTTTATTTTATTTAATTTACTTTTATTGTATTCTGGGTTAGCTGTCAGTAAGGCTTTGGAATGCCTGTTTTTCTCTAACTATGCACTAGTGCAGATACTGCTTGCATAAAAATTTTACGAATAGAGAATTTAACTAAACTCAAGTGGGTGGTCATATCCTAGTGTTATGTCTTGACTTGAGCCCATTTTTATGAGCTGTTTAACAAGTGCTTGCTCTCATGGAAGTTTTTACGTCTCCCTACTGCTGTGTGAGGCCTCTGAGCCGTTCTGCGGAGAGACAAGCAGCGAGAGGAGTCCGCTTCCTAGGAGCACACGCTCTGTGCAGTGCGGGCCACACCTTCACAGAGCAAGAGCTGGATTCTGATCAAGCCTGAATTATACTCAGTGTGCAGGTTTGGACCCTGAGGGCATCCATCCCCTCCCTGAAGAGGCGTATCTGATCACATCTGTGAGAATATGTAGCCAGTATTGAGATTGAGAGAACTCTCAAAATGCTATTGGGAGTGATTTGTAATTTCTTATTGGAATATATATCTGAGTTATTTTTCTCATACATGTTTAGTTCAAACTGTATCTATTAAATGAAGTTGCCTTCAAATGAATTTTCTTGTCTTCTTAAGATAGGAATGAGTGAAAACTGAATGTCACATTGTGACCTTCTAGCTTTCTGTTTAGTGCTCAAATCAATCACAAAGATGTACATCTTATATCAAATACATATTTAAAATGCAGTCTGAATGGAGATGCAGTGGTGAAATGGTGCAGAATCAATAAAAATCAGGCACAGTTGTTGCTGTTTAGCTGCATAAGATAAGAAGAGAAATCTGGGCTCCCAGCTTACAAAGGAGAGAGGTACTGGCACAGTAGCTGTTAAAACATTCCCCCCGTGGAGCACCCAGACCGTGTAAAATCCTGTTCGTTGCCCTGTAACTCCAAGCCATTTCTTTGCAGGCTTCTTTCCCCCTCAAGAAGCATTTGCATCAAACCATATCAGTTCTCTGAGGTGTGGGGGTTGATCAAGTGTAGCTAATGACACAAATTTGACAGCCAGTTGGTGGAAGCACCAGGCTTCTTAAGCACCAGGCTTCTCAAGACCCTCTTTAATTTTATTTCACTGAAATGTCTGGAAACAATTGAAAGGCATGTGCTTGAAAGCAAGATCCTCCAGTTGCCTGTACCACTTTGGTGCAGGTAAGCAGACTGTGTCCAACTCTACAAGAAATGTCTCTGTGACAGGCACTTCAGTCGTGGGGCTACCAGCCCTCCTTCAGAAGGAAGGTAAATGTTAAAGTGAACACTGTCGCAGCACATACTGCTTTTCAGTACAAAGAGGGAGTCTCAGAGGTGGAGTGTTGTTCATCTGCTATTTAAAACACTCACTTTAATTGATCCATTTTTTTCAAATACATTCACAGGCCTTATTTCAATATTCTAACACCTGGTGCCTTTCTGTGTTTTGTGTTCAGAGGAAAATGGCTTTAAATGTAACAAACTGTCGTCTTTGTAAGACCTGTAAAAAAAAACAAAAACAAAGCTTGCAAATAGGATGGAACATGCCAATAGAAATGCTTATGAGAATCTTACCTTTTAGTGCAAACCTAGCATGGGTGCTTCTGTGCGCGTGTGTGAGCAGAGACTGGGTCAGGGGATGTAGGATCCAGCACAGTCACAGCAAGATGCTGTGCTTCCAGAACCAAATTCAGCTATTTGTGCACTACTGTTGGATTTTGGTATGTTTGTTTCAAGTCTCATGAACAGCAACCTGTAGTGGGCACTACCTGTCAGCTTTTCAGTCACCGGTACAAAATAAGCTGATGCTTCTGGTTTGGTTTTTTGCATGGAGGTAAGCTTGTGCTGTTTAACAACAGCATGTTGGCATCTGCTCTGAATACCTATAGAACAGAAATTTTTTGTCTTGGGGACTTCTTTTCTAAGGCATATTAGATAATGATGGTTGGGAGACCTGTGTTGTTACTTCATAACGCAAGTGCTAGTTGTCAACAACTTTTGAATGTTGGATCGTATTTACAAAAGAAAGAAGGCAGTAGAGTTTCTGCAACATTTTTTTTTTCTTCAAGCAATTGTAGTAAAAGCTCTAAAAGCATAGATCTAGAATTAAAAAGTGAAAAACATGGGGGGGGGGAAGAAATGCAGAACATTTAAGAGATGGTCTTAAGGCTTGGAGTTGGCCCTGGTTTGGTTCTGTTTTTCTGATTTACTGAAAGTATTCTGAAAATAAATATTCAAAACAGTATGTGGAAGCATGCATGCATATAAAGACTCAGTAAAAGGAAATGGAAGTTTTATTACAGCAGTACTGATAAGCAGGAAGAGAAAGATGTATCCTCAGGACATTTTCCTACAGTTTTGGAGCCTTTTTGCCTTACAACAGATTTGAAACAGATCTTTCTTGTGCCATCTTCCTTCCCCTTTGTCATGGGCCAAGGGGAGATAAAAGTTTGCTGAGAGTGTGGTGGTTTTTTTGTTTGGTTTTGGTTTGGTTTGGTTGTTTTTTCTAATGACTTTGGCAAATAGCCCTCAAGAAAATAGCTTTCATTTGTGCTGAGACAGAGCCAGAACCCTAATTCATCAAATACATCCGTTATCAAAGTGCAGTGGAAGGTCAGGAAGGAGGGAAGAAAACAGGTGAGAACAGTGACGTTCATTTTATTTTTTTAATCTATCTATATAAACCCACTGGTTTTCTTTTCTTTCTCTAGATAGCTGATTTCCCTGTAGCATAAAGGTGATTGTCTTGGAAAACTACCAGGCATCATGTAATAAACCCATTTCTTTATCCATTCTGTCTTACTGAAGTTACTGTTTCAAGATGTACAAACAAATGCTATGGATAGCTTGAAATTAGAAGCAATAGAGGAATTTATTTCCCTAACAGCTTTCCAGAAATTTACTTTTTCTCTGCAGCAATACCCAGGCATTAAACAATATGCACTTACTTCCTTCAAATCCTCAGAGTAGAACTGCTCTGGGTAGTTCTTTACTCCTTTTCTGAAGAGGAAGCCCAAGAATTGAGTCAGAAAATCAAACTTGGAAGATGCAGATTTCTCCCATGTTCATCCCTAAAGGAAAGCAGGCTTGTGGTATCACAAAGCCTCATATGTTGGCCCTTAACACTGTGTTTAAGGGGAGAAATGCTCTTTGCTCAAGGAGCAAATAGGAGCCTAATAGGAAATAACGTGAATGTTTTAGAAGTCTTCCCTTTTCCCCTGCCTCTGCCTTTCAACTGCTCGCAGTGCTACTGAGGATGGAAAGTAAGAGTAAGATGGGATTTGACAGCCACTCAAATTATAGTGCTCGGTAACTGCAAGGTTCTGTGGATCCTTGGTTTGGCTAGTGCTGGCTGCGTGGTTATTGTATTTGGAATGCAATTAGTGGTGACAGGGCAGCCTTCCTTTGTGCAGGGTAACAGCACAGATTAGCTTGCAAAAATCTCCTAGCTGCAGGACACGTGTGAAAGAGGGAAGGTCTTTCTGTAGCCTTGTGGTTACAGGAAGAGATGGTGGGAGCAGGATGAAAGTTTCCTGCAAAAATTTGCAAATGTGTATAGGTTCAAATATCCTTTCTCCCTCTGCAAGAGAAAAAATATTAGCCATTTGCTCTGAAAGGAAGGAAGGAATAATTTGTCTGAAACCCTGCGGAAACGGTAGAGTTCCCTTACACGTACGCAGGTGTTTCCTGGATAGAATGTGATCCAATCCATATATTAGCATATAGTTGTGTATATCTTTGGGCATTGTTTGGAGCCAAGTAGTTGAATGAGCTTTTCTTGGGCTTAGAGTTGGACAAGTAGTGAGCAGGTTTTCAGCCATAGCGTACAAATGATTATTTCTAGCACTAGTATTATGTGTTTTGTTAGAAAGCTCTTCTTCGACACAGTATGTAAGGATGGAGAGGGGATGCTTTTCATAAGGGTAACAAATTAGCAGCAAAGAATATTGATCTGAAGTGCTTTTGGCAAAGCCTTACTTAAGTCATCCCCCGGAGTCTGAGGATGAACGAACCACTTGAGGCGTGTTTTAAAACTAAACTGAGCAGAAGTATAGTGAGACAGCGTACTGCCTATTGATTTTTGACTGGGGGGGTGTTACATGTTGCAGCCATGGGCAGAGCTAATTAAATTCCTCAGATGTCTATGCTGCCATGAGAAGGATGATCCTGCCATCATCTTTGTCCCAGCTATTAGCATCTTGTGGCTATTCCTCACCATAGCTGCATCATAACTAAGCCTGTGGAAAATACACTATGCTTTTTTCTGGTTAGTTTTCAACTAGTTAAGTACTCTGATTTGACTTATTCTGTGCCCTAGTAGCACTCGTGCCAGCAGAAAAGGATGAGAGGGCAATGAGACCCAGCTGGGTGGCAGAAGAGGCTGGACGCCATTTGCAGTGCCAGGATGGGTTGAAGTGTCTTGCAGATGTTTTGTGGGTGACTTCACTGGCCAAACAAAAAGGAGAATAAATTGTATTCTGTTTCTACTGTTAAGAAAGGAAATATTTAAAGAGGAAAAAAAACCAAACAACAAAACCCCAAAAAACCAAACCAACAACCAAAAAAACCCAGCAACCTAAACCATATTTATTTCAGTACTGAAAATAAGGAAGAGATTCATACTACTAGATTTGGACCTTCCACAACATAAACTAACCTGAAGAGAAGAGGGTCAGAGCAAGAGCTGTAGGAGTAGAGAGGAATAAAATCATAGCTTCATCTCTTCTTTCAAACAATTTATTCTTCCACAGCACCTTTAGTGGTTGCAGATGATGTGTATGAATTGGCTGATCAGAGGTAGGATTAGCACTACGTGATTTGCTGTTGCCCTTTAACTTTGGCTGGTCTGGAAGGCTGATGTTAAGTTTCTGGATTTTTAGCAGTGTCTTTGTGGAAGAAATTGCCAGCAAGGCTTTATTTTTGTGAACTAGAAGATTTGTACTGCGCTTATTACACCCTCTATAATACTCTATTATAAGAAATACATTTTAATTACACTTTCAGTACAAACTCAGTTGTCCATCCGTATCTCCTATGTATCTTTAGGAATACTTTCTTTGGCTCCAACTCTGTTTTTAATAGCCTTGTTCCTAAACCTCACTTTCCTTATATTTTCCATCTGAAAATCCGATGTGTTTTGTTCCTTGTATTCTAATAGCCATCTTCCTGAGCCAAGTTTAAAGTCTGAGTAGCTGGCTGCTTTCTCCGTTTCATGGGTGTGTCTGCTTTTGTTTGTGACTTTGTTTGGACCCTCTGTGTGAGAGGAGGTTCTTAAAGCTGCTGCCACGATGGGTAAAGATGAGACCTACTGGCCTGAGTATTGTTAATATTGCCTTGTGCAGTTTCCCCAGATCAGATGGGAGCAAGAGTGTGAAAGTGCCATGTGCGTTGTGTGCCTGTGAAGTATTTATGTAAGAATGAAAATGACTTGAAATGCCAGTATTTGAGCTTTGACCTCTTAGTGACTTCCTCAGTCAATAGATTGTGGAATGCTGAATTCCTGTGCTTGGCAAATTCTGACAGGTGAAAATGTATATTTTGTAATTCATTTCAAGAATTTAAGGAAAAAAGCATTAGTAAAAAGGAGCAGTAAGACACTGACTATACTTTTTGTCTGTTGAAAGCAGATGAAACACAGCAGGACTAATCCCTAGCGTCATATATGTCCACTTGCTTTTGTGTCAAATTAGATGATTCATCTGCTCAAACACAGGCGTGTTTTGTATGCTGAAGAATAGTTGGTGAGAGGGGACCCGAGTAATAAGTGTGTTTGGTTTGTTGTGTGGGGTTGTTTGGTTTTGGGTTTTTTTGGCTTGGTTGAGCTTTTTTTAGTGTGTGTTTTGTTGTGTTTTTTTTTTTCTTCCCTTCCTTGTGCAACCTCTCCAATGTTCCTAGAGGAGCTAAAAGTGCAAATAATATACAAATAATGTGCTGCTGATGTCAGCTGACTTTGTGTTAGATGCAGACATGAAATCCTGACCCTGCAGAGGCTTAACTCTGAACATCAGTAGAATGCAGTTCAATGAAGATTGGTTATAGTGAAGCTGAAGTTGTTGTGAAGGGGTGAGAGAGCTGTGCTGTCATTAACTTTCCTATCTGCTAAAGGCATCTGTTGACTATGGTCACTATGGTGGTTTTTTTCTGATGAATTTTACATGACAAGAAATGTACATCACAACAGGAAAGTGTGGAGGTATAAGGAATTCTCTTGTACTCCTTCCAAAAGGCTTCTTGCCTGTATGCATGCCTAACCACTTATCCATCTGTGGATGTGCTTCTACATACCCTGTTGGGGGTCTGCTGGCTTTGTTAAACACAGCCAAAATCTGAATATGATGACATTTCGGATGAGATTCTGACCAGGGGTTCTCAAGCACCAACACTGCTTCTGTCAGGTTTGCCTCCTCTCTCTGCTCTCTCATGCACTGGGTTCCTGTGCCCCTGTGTTTGAGTCAGATGTTTCTCTCTTCTTCACAGTGGAAAGTCGCAGCTGTTCCAGGGGTGGGTTCCTAAATCCCTGATTTGATTTGCAGCAATGCTTACTGTCTGAAAGGTGGTTCACGACATGATTGCAAATACTTGAGACCTTGGCTGAGGACAAGAGCGTGTTCTCTGTGAATGAAGAGGGATGCATGAGAGGGTGATAGGAGCAAAGAAGGTGCTTTCACGGTGGAACTAGCAAGAAGTAAAATTTATGTTGGTCTGTACAAGCATTTGGATGTGTCTTAATTTAAAATGTGAGAGCAGCCCCACTTAATCCTTGGAGACTAATTACATAAATAATGTTATTCGCAGGCAGTGTAGGAGGGGTCTGATTTTTATTGTTCCTGGATTTTTTGGTGGTTTCTTTTTAAATGTGCTTGAACTGCTGCTGATGCAGTTCTTCTGCCTTGTTTGTTTCCTGCTTTTTCTGTGGAGAACCCTGAACAATTAGCATGAATGTACTTTCTCTTGATTATGAGGCACTTTGTAATATCCCTTTGCAGAGTAACATGCCTCTTTATCTTTGAACATTTGTTAGATGTTATTTTCAGCTTGGTCCTGGTTTCATATAAACCGTGTATTGTTGGAGATGTCCTAGTGCACAGGGACAGCATTGCTCACTGCATCCCCTGCAGTGCCCTTCCATCAGCAGTCTGTGATGTGTAATTCTTGTTTGTAAGACTCACTTAGAACCACAATAGAAAACTTTCATACTGTGACAAAATAACCATATTTCCTCTTTCAGTAACAGCTGAGAGACCTTTGCATTCGCTACACACTTTCTGATCTTTGTAGGCCACTGGAAAACCCTGGAAGTGCTATTGCCATTTGATGTATAGAAGGTGGGTGTGATAAGTCATGAATCGATGCTGTCATGAGCTGAATCTTCAAGCTGTCCAAAACTTTCACCTCTGGACTTTTACTCAGTTGTGTTTACACAGTAAATGAGATCATACAGCTTAATTTTCTGAATTTCCCCTCTGTTTACTACTGTCTTTCTTCCCCCTGCAACTTCCTTCAGACTCGCCAGTGCTATGAAAGTGGCCAAAATGTGCTTGTGCAAAATGGACAATGTGCGAAACTGCTTCTAGCTTACCTCCGAGGAGCAAAACTCCTAACTCAGCAAAACCTCAGATCTGTATAGAGCCAGAGCTCAGGGATATACAAAAGTTAGTATCTCTCTAGTATGTAGCAGAAGTGGAGTAATACGTGCTTCTGAATCCATTTTTGTTACCTGAAATTATTAACTTTCCAATATTAGTATGCAAACTGTTTACTTTTCAAGATTGATTGAATTGGGAAATACCCAGGCTTGTTTTTTGACACCTCTTTATGCATTCAAAACTGTGTTTAAAAAATTCAGGACAACATGTTGTATTGAGCTGTCTTTTCATGGGAATTTTGTGTCTATACACAAGTGTGTGAAATCTGCTTTCATGTCTCTGAGTTTTGGAACTGAGAACCATATATCATCTTGGTTTTGCATTTCTTAGATCTTCTTAATTGCGCTAGCATAGTGATTAGGCTTGTGCATAAATTTGAGAAAATAAGATATGCATATGTTCTTACTGTATAAAATATCCAGAGAATTCATTTCAGTTTTTACAATAACCCTAAAAAGCATTTGGAATAGGGCAATTTGGTTCACAGTTACTATGCAGTTAATTTTACCCTTTACAATTTGTTTTACTGTTCTGTCTTGCATCATGGAACTGCAAGACACAGGATGTCCAACTCCTCCAGTGAAGGGGTCTAAATGATATCCCTGTGCACTGATCCAGCAAGGCGCTCAGCATTGTGCTTGTGTCTCCTTGAAGTCAATGGGACCACTCATCTTTTGAAAGTTAAGTACGTGCTTTTAAGTGTTTTGCTGAATAGGGATGAGATTGTTCTCATTCTTAAAGTCAAGCATGTGCTTAAGCGCTTGGCAGAATTGAATTAGTTACCATCTAGGAGTTAGCACAAGAAAAAATGAACCTTGTAGCATTTTTGCTCTCAAGGTCCTTTCATAAGTTCCATCTGAGTTTGACTGTCTCTGAGCTGATGTCATTAAGCAGCAAGTGTCAGTAAACTCTTCTGCATGATATCTTTTCATGGAATTAAGAAAAAAAATGAAAAGGGAAGAAAAAGTTTGAAGGACTTCAGGAGTCCCCCTTATTCAGACATGGTTTTATCACTGAACTTGCCCTTTTTTTCATCTTTATTTTTTAATGACTTTTTATTATTTTGCGTTTTCCAACAGTATCTTTTTTTTTTTTTTAATTGTTTGGGTTAGACCTTTATTTTGTCTCTCCGTTGAGAGAAGAGTTGAATTTCTTCCTTGAGTTTCTGAATAGTTCTGTATTTCAACAGGCATCTCTCCTGTTAGGATGCTGCCTTATCTTCTTTGTATTGCTCTGCCCTGAGTTAGGTCTCCAAACTACCCACTTTGAATTGACAAGAGAGCTTGTTTCTGTCATTATTTCTGTTAGTATTGTCATCCTCGCCAATTTTCTGTCTGTGTTTATTTTTATATGCTGAAAATTGTAGGAGCAAAATGTGGGCTACAAAGAGGTGTTTCTTAGATGTGAGGAACATGGCATAAAGAACTATCAGTTTGTCTTCCTGCCTGCCTCGTAGGCACGGTGAGGTCATCTTTGCTGTCATCCCAACCATGAAGTGGAGTAGAAATGGGTTGTACCCTGCCAAGTTAATTTTTTGATTGGACTTCCAGGACTGACTTAAAGCACTAGGTTTTGTAAAAATGCCTTCACCAGTTTCCCTGATCTTTCAGAAAACCAGACTAGCTTTGAGAGCTGCCTTTGATGATAAAGGAGAGCAGATGATACTAACTTGGGCATAATGAAAAGTTTTCTTCTGAGTGGTGTCCATTGGAGTATGGTGACACATAAAGAATCTAAAGCAATTAGTTTTCAATTAAAATAATAAAATTACACAGTATTTGGTGTGGTAATTATGAATGTATTTAATATTCAAGCCCATGAGGCACACATCTTATGTGGGGTAAAACCTGCAGGATACAGGAATCGCATTCTTCCCTTTCCCTAGACTGTGGTGCGCTGTGAGTACCTTGGCTGCAGCAGTCAGTCTGAGGATTATCGGTTCATTTTGCACCACCAGACTTCTTGAAAGGCACAAGTTGGGAATTGTTCTCTGTTGTTGAGCTGAGGCGAATTTGGAAAAGAACATTCTTGCTCCTGTTGCTGTTAATGATGGTGACATAGCCAAGAGCTGCTACAGTGATGTCCTACAGTCACCTTATTGTTAATCAAAGACCAATCTGTAAATTAGTCTGCCTAATGCTACGTGAAGCTTTTGCAGTTTGCTTTCATGAATACTATTGGCCACATCGATTTATTTTATTTTTAAACTTTTTTTTTTTTTTTT
>VWZY01007177.1:247336-311369 GCA_013399075.1 Chloroceryle aenea
TGGATCTCCTGGAAGAGTTCTTACAGCCTAGTCCTTTTCTCTCTGAGGATGTCAGGTGGATCTTGGGTCCCCTCTATCTCAGTAGTCTGCTTGCAACATCAGCTCTAAGCAGACACTTAGGGGGAAGTGGGAAAGAAGCACAGGTGTATGAAGCTTCAGAATTGCATGATGAATTTGTTAGGGTTTTATCAATTTCCATTATAATTCATTAAGAGTTTCTGTGCTTAGCATAAAAAAAAGACACAAAGAAAATCCTGCTTCCATCCCCTTAAATTGGGAGTGTGTACTAGGAGTGATTAGATCGTACATGTCCAAGTGTTGCTTTCACAAGTGTTAAAGAATTGCAGATGGGGTGACTGAGGATTGTAGGGCTGGAAGGCCAAATGGTCTAAATCAGCATGATTCTCTTCAGTGGAGCCCCATGAATTTACAACAGATGAGGATTTGGTCTGTTTTAATGTAGTTAAGGTCATACGTTCAGCTGGTGACAGAGGTAATAAATGACCTCAGCAGTTGTCACTGTGGTTGCCATGTATGTGGCAGAAGTGGGCAGCTCTTAATACTGAAAAGCAGCCTGACTGAAAAACATGCAGGAAGCTTTAGCATAAGAAATAAATTGCTGATGACACGGAAATTGTGATTCTGGAAGATAAGAGGAGTGGACACAGGAGAGCACAGAACAAAGACTCGCGGTTCTGTGGGGACTGCGTAGAGCTGAGGCAGTGCTGAGAAGGTTGCTTGAAGTGAGCAAGAGGTTTGCATTTGTAATGCATCAAAAGAGATTTTTTATTTTTTTTTTTAGAAGCATCATATTAAAGCAGAACTTGAATTCACTGCTGACTGCAAATCAGCTGCATCATGCTTCAGAGATGCTTACGTTGTCTTGTGAGCCAGCAGAATATTTTAAGGAAGTTGTGTGTCTTTTTGGGGAGGAGCTGGTAGAGATGCTTTGAATGCCTGTGGGAGTTGCAGCTGATGTTCGTGCTTTCCTTCATGCTACTGATGAAATCTCTGCAGTGAACAGTGCACCACGGGTACAGAGTTAGAGCCTTGTTATTGCTGGTATTTTCCTCTTGAGGATACCAGCTGGCTTGTGCATAGGTGATCAGTTCCACTGGAACTGCAAATGGCTGTCAAGGAGTCTCTCCCTCTCTTCCTGGGCTGAGGCAAATGTAGGTATGCTGTTTTTCAGTGTGCAAGTGAGTCTGAGTACTGGGGGGCACATTACACCTATTTTTCCTGCATGAAAAAAGAAGATCCTTGATTCTTTCTAGGTTGCCTTTCCACAAAATACATCTGAGAGTCAAATCACTGCCTATAAATGGGGACATCCCATATTTATGACCAAGTGTAGTACCGAGTGTGAAATCCAAATAGTTATTTTCCTTAAAGCCTTAATTAAACACTATTCTCTGCTATCTCTAAGCATTATAAAAATGCTGTCATGCACATTATGAGCTGGGGTGAGAGGAGAGAAAGACATTGGGGAAGAAGGGTGACACTTGATTGTATTGAATCCTACCCAGACTGCCATCTCTGTTGGTGTCTCAATATGAGTCAGTGTTGTCGTGTCCTGTTTCGGTTTAATTTCCATGTGCACTCAGGGACCTGTGCAAGTCTGTTTCGCTTGTTAGAAGTGAGTCATTCGTTGATTACAAACACATTTGGGAAAGGTGATCAGGGGAGCAGATGCTGTGGTATTTCAATCACAAAGTAAGCATTTACTCTTCAGTGCTACTATTTGCAGGTTATTATTTATACATGTAACTGCTTCAAATTTAAATAAATAGAAAAAAAAAGTTGTGACTACCAGCTGTTGTAAGAAATGCATTGTAGGCTCCTCCAGAATCCAGATTGGTGACAGAGGTGAGAGGTCAGGGTTTCTTCCCTCTTCAACAAATGCCAGCACAGCAAAACCCAGTCACTTCACTGTGACTGCTGCTTCACTGTGGTATGGGCCTTGCCCTGTTTCTGACACATTTGCATCTGGGGGTTGAGTAAGTGAAGTTTAGTTGTTTATCTTCTTCACTCAGACAGCTTTTTGCTGGTACTTGATCTCAGCTCTTACATCCAGCAGGCAGTTACTCTTCAGTATGTAAAGATGACCAGTAATACTGGCTCGCTTCTGTCGAAGTATTTTGTGTATTATCCTGATGTGCTCCACAACCACCTTTGGTGTGATAGAGTTATTTGAAGGAGGTTATGTTTTATATGTAGGCTGGGGAGAACTGTGGCCTCTCTGTAGAGAGAGGTTTCATTGGTTCTGTTTTTCAAACCACAGTTCACCTGGCACAAGTGGGATGAATTTATGTGCCCAGTGGTGATGAATGAAAGAATGAGCTGCATGAGACCTGCACATTTATTTGCCTGCTTCGTGTCTCACTTCCTGAATTCATGGGAGTGTTTGAAAATAAAGATAGGCCTGGGCTGCAGGACAGGGGAAACTCAAAGAAATAGCATGTCTTGCCCTAGGATACCTCACTGCTTGTATTCAGTGTGCTCTTTTTTCTCTCCAGATATGTAAAAGTTATTTCCAGATATGTAAAAGCTCTTTTGCCTGATCAGGTTTTGGTACAGTGTGTGGAATTCTCCTAGTTACAAATGATTGCTCACACAATACTGACTTCTGGGAGCTATGCAAATAAAACCAAGTTACAGATGTACTAGAGTGTCAAATAATATCAGAATAAAATTGGAACTGCATTGAAGGCAGTAATTCTTAAATGCTGAGGACAATATGATACTGGAATCCGAATGATGGATGTTTAATGATTTGTGTGGGAGCCACAGGCTATGATGTTACCCGTTGGGGTAAAGGACCACTCCTTACAAGTATGTCAGCTGCATTAGGACTTCTCTTGACTCACCAACAATTAAAAATGTTTGTTTTCATGTGGTTTTGTGTGTATTTATAGTATCCTGGGATAAATTTAATTTCTGTGTAAGCCTGGAGCCAGCTAGTCTACAGAGACTATGTCTATTATATGGTCTGTGCCTCCTGCTGTGTGGTAGTGCTCCCGTGAGGGATGGAGTATGTTTGCAGTTAAAGATTCACATGTTAGTCCTGTGTTTGCCTTTATTATATGGTTCCTGATTCAAAGCATTAAAGAAAATCTGTCATTTTTCTTAAACTGAATGCAGCCTTAAAATCATACTGCTGTGAC
Source organism: Chloroceryle aenea (assembly GCA_013399075.1). Classification (NCBI taxonomy): domain Eukaryota; kingdom Metazoa; phylum Chordata; class Aves; order Coraciiformes; family Cerylidae; genus Chloroceryle; species Chloroceryle aenea. The sequence goes on from VWZY01007177.1 coordinate 250,501, forward strand.
GGAGAGGGGTAGGAGCAGACAAGTATTGATGTTGTGCTCTGGTTTAAGGTTGGGGCCCTTCGGCTGCGTGTCATGTCGTCTCCCAGTATAAACTTATAGCTAATTCAGTCTTGTTCTTTGGATGGACTATATAATTTTATAGTTCTAGGGGGTGCATCTTTAAGAGGATCACCTTTAAGACACCTTTGTTTAGAAGGTGTGGAGAGGTGGTAGCAGGTTGGTTGTTTGTGAAGGGAGTGCTTGTGCTGGCCTCTTCATTACAGTTCCCTGTTGACTAAGCACATGCTAGTTTATGGCATGTATGTGTAATTATGATACTGGTAAAATTCACAAATGATTTAGAGTACTAAATTTTGCCTCGAAGGCAGTGTGAAATGTGAAAGGCACTGACTGTTGCTTTTCCATACTTGCAGATCCACGGCTCCATCTACTGGAGTTCAAAACCAGCGGGGAGAGTCGCTCTGCACTGAGTGCCCTGCACTCCAGCACTCTTGTGTCAGAAACTGCTTGGCAGAAGTTGAAATAAAAAATACTGGGTTTGGCTTTTCAGCTGGTGGATTAGTGGAGTAGATTTCTCTGGAAATGCTGGTGTCATATTTTGACAATTTTGCGGTTTTTAACACTTTTTTTTCTGCTGTTACATTTACTATCTGAAAGTTGAGCAGGTTTTTTAACAAGATACTGTAGTATATAAAATATGGAGCTTGTTACATAATTCTAGACTGTACACTTGTGTACAAGATGAAGGCCTAATACTGTAGAGTTGGGTGGTTCCTCCCAAGAGCTGCTGTGTGGAAGGAAGTATGAAAAACTTGTCCTCTGTTTTCTCTGGCAATTAAATAAATTACTTTGAGATATTTTTGAGATTAATTTGCATTTTGCAACATCTTGTCATAGACCAGTGTGAAAGGAAACTATTTCTATTTGATTAACTTCAAAAATTGCTAATAACAGGGAAATTTTTGTTTGCACTTTGCCTGTTTCTCATGTGCATTGGTTTCAGCACGTGAGCTCAGAAAATGTGGGCTAGCAGTTGAATTGCACTCTGTAAAGATTACTGCTGTAAAGTGGTAAGCAAAAATAGTTATATTAAATGTGGACAATGAAAGGAAACACCTCCTATTTAGCTCATAATAGGAATCTAAGGCAGTTTATAACTCTTCTGCAAAAAGAAAAAAAAAAGATTAATTTACATCTGAGGGTGTTAATATCTAAAAGTAAATATTTCTACTGAAAAATGTGCTATATATAATAAACTATATGCAAATAATACATTCACAATATATAAAGTACTCAAACTGTATATGCACATCAGCATTTGTATAGAGATATATATGCATGGATGGTGCATGGATGTGTGCTTCAAGACATGTCCTCCGATAGGTATCGTACGACTGGATAGAACAGTGTATTACAATCAGCTCACGTTTTATGGATGAAGATTGCTGCTGCTTCAACAGTAAGATAAATGTTGACAGTCTATTTGAGCTCTTCCTTCAAGAGGCAGGGAAGGAACAGTGACTGAATAAATGCCATTTTGTTATCTGCCGTTAGAGGCAAGGTATTTTGTTAAAAATCATTACCACACAAAAAGCTAAGGCTGTGTATTTTCATGGGCCAGTTATTAGGAATATTGTTTATTGTTATTTAGACACAGCCTTGTATTTCCAATGAAAGTTACAATGTGTGCTTTTTGCTCAGTTTTCAGCTTCCTTCTGCTCCCAGCTCAGAGAATTTTGTAATTATAAACCAGGGTGGCTTTTTCCCTGGCAAAATGATGGTTAAGGTGTGGGCAGGAAAGAGAATGATGCGAGATACGTTTTGTCCAAGCACAACATGCCAATATCATTTTAATGTATTTTAAAACTGTTTTCCTCATCTACTGCAGTTGTAAAACTGCACTGTAAAGTCTTTTTTTCAGCAGTTATGATGTTGTCTTGAAATAGAGATCAGAACCCTCAGAGTCTCTAAATAAGGTTGTGTTGTGTGTATGTGCATGTCCATATGTACCAGCATACCTGCAAGCACACGTTGACAAAAGCAAGAAAATACAAACCCAAGTAAGTCTGGAAGCGTGTAAAGAACTGATAGAGGTGTGATGGGAAGGGTGGAGGGGGTTGCCTGTGGCTTTCTAAAGCCCATTTTCAGTAGGCTGAGTTGAGAACAGATGAACAAGCTGATGTAACATAAACCCTTATGTGGGTTCACAGAGCCTCAACTTCTCTCGTACAGTGGTGGAAATGCAGCCTACCTGACGTGTCAGTGAATTGGGACAACTGGCCCTGCATCGGTTCCTCTGGGGGATGCAAAGTTACTCTGATAATCTGTGTGAGAGCTGGTACCACCAGTACTGTCCCAGTTACACTGAATTCCAGTCTGGGTGTCAGTCGCAGGGCTGGGATATTGTCTAGATGGGCTTCAGCTTGTCACCACAGACCACCGATGACTTAGTGGCTGTTCCCAAGCTGGTTCTCTCATCTTAAACTACAAATTGCTTATTGATTCCTGGTGCTTATGAATACTGTGGCTGCTTGGCAGTGAATGTTTAGACTGGAGCTGTACCAGCTTCTGTGGAAAAAAAGATGTTAACAATGCAGAAAGTACAGTCCAATGTCGAGGCAGAAATAGTCTCTGAACTTACTCATTGCCCTTTTTTCCGCAGTGATATAACGTATATGTAGTTAACTGTTCTGTTCTCATTTTTAATTGAGTGTGCATATGCACTATATAAATATATTTGTTGTTCACAGATATTTGCTGTAGCTACATAACATGTATTAGTTGCTCATTAGATGCATGACTTTGGTTTTGCACTTGACATGCAGCGTTTAAATAAGTGACCTGATTTTTATTCCTATGTGCTGAACACTTCCAGCTCAGGAAGTTGCACTCAAGCATTATACCCTGCAGTTGTTTGTGTTTTTATTGCTCCCTCCTTGGCTGGTCCTGTCTCTCACAGTAGTTTATTGTAATGTGAATGAAAGGGAGATGGAGCTGGTACATATTTCATAAAGATTAATTTTCTTCTAGTACATCAGCTGTGCTGATGAATGTAAGTTTGTATTGCTTAAATATTTATAAAAAATGCCAAGTGTCTGTGTATGAAACACTTTTCACTAATTTCAAATATCTCCAAAAATAGCTAATTACAAGCAAGTAGGATACAAGTGGATTTCAGAGGAGTTTTCAAAGGAAACATTAACATTCAAATCTAGAAACGTGGTCCCATATTTGACAGTAAAGTCCTAGGAGTTAGAGCTCCTTAGGAAAAAAAATCTTTGGTGGTGCATCTTTTAGCTTGACTGTAATGCCAGCATCTTCTCTGATGCAAGGTGATAGATACAGCCCTTAGCAGGAACACACACGGGAATTAGAACTCCAACTGAAAGTTCAGTGGAGATTGGAAAACTTAAATCCGCTTCTTTCTTGCAAAAATCTGAGTACTTCGGAACACAAAACAATGTTTTGTTTTACTCAGATCATGAACAGTAAAGTCCCCATAGGAGCTTATAGTTGATAAGAAGATCTGTCCTAAGAGCATACAAACCCAAGGACTTTTGGGGGATAAATTTGTATATCTTTTGGCATGTAGATTTTATACTGCTACCCAGTGTGATCCGCACGGTATAATATAGCATACATAATACTGTATCTCTCATCTGTAGAAGGTTTTGAGCCACATCTTTGCTTGACTGCTGGGTTTTCAGCACTTCCTATTGAATGTGGCTTTGAAATTCTGAATGTCTTCAGTAATGCATACTCAACAACTTGCAGCTGTACAGAAAATTAATGTTGGCATCTCATTTATTTAGGCTGACTTAAAGCTTGTTGAAGTGGACTTTGAGGCTGAATCATTAATCCTCTTCCTTTTTTTTAATCATCCCAGGTTAGTTCATTGGCTGTGAAGAGCCACGGACGCTTTGTGCCCTGATGGGGGACTCGGGATCCAGACGATCGACTCTAGTATCTCGGTTGCCAATATTCAGGAGAAGTATTAGCCGGAGACACGACTCCCTTCCTTCCTCACCTTCTTCTGCTAATGCCGTTGGTGTCCACACCTCCTCCCCATCCAGCACTAACTCCAGCTCAGGGAGCACAGGCAAGCGACGGAGTATTTTCCGCACTCCTTCCATTAGCTTCCATAACAAGAAAGGGAGTGAGCAGAAGCCTGACTCGGCTAGTCAGAATGTTAACATCTCAAATGGTGCCCAGTCCTCTCTCAGCACCTTTCAAAAACTGAGCTTAGAGGAACACATTAAAAGCAGAGGAAGGCATTCGGTTAGCTTTGGCAGCTCGCGGAGCAAGAAGATAACAAGGTCTTTGACGGATGATTTTGAAAAGGGAAAGGAGCCCTCTGCTAATAAGAATGTCTTTATAAACTGCATAAGCTCGGGGAAGAATGAAGGTGACGATTCAGGTTTTGCAGAGGATCAGAGCCGATGCTCTGTCAAACAATCCACACGAAAACTTCTCCCCAAATCTTTCTCATCGCACTACAGATTCTCAAAACCTGGTCCAGAGAGTCAGTTGGTTTCCTCTGTGCAGCAGCCCAGCTGCGTGCTGGAGGTTAAATCATATGTGGAGAGCGAACCTGCGCTTGTCAAGTCCTCTCCTCCGTGTTCGGCTGAGACGACGGAGTGCATGGGAAGCTCCTTGCAGTCCCCGCTGCTCTCGGCTGACCTCACAGCCGTCCAGACACCCTCTGACTTTGTTGCCCTGACAGAGGATTCTGTTTCAGAAGTTGATGCTCTGACCAGCACTGGGACTGGGGTGCTACTCTCAGAGGATTTTGGCCACAATGTCTCTACCTCTCAGATCATCTTTAATCCTGCTGCTGCTGCTCCTGCAAGGGAAACAGATATTGTGGAAAGCACTGAGCATTCTGCTGGTGTATCTCCTGTGAGTCGCACAAGCTTGTGTAGTGCTGAATCAAACACCTTATTCAAAACCTCAGCTGCTAATCAAACAGAAGTATTGTTGCAAGCCAGTGAACTACGTGTTAGCGATGCCAGGCACACAGGAGAAATTAACATGGCAAATGCACATTTAGAAACCTTTGTGTTACAACACAGAGAAGAACCAGTGATACTCTCTCCAAAGGCACGGGGCTTGAATGGAGACAGAGGTGCAAGCACACCATCAAAGTGCACGAGAGACACAATTCCTGGAATGGAGTCTAAGATTGGCCCAGGTTCTGAACCTGGGTCCTTTAAAACACAGCAGGGTTATGAAACAAACAGTTCTAAAGGTATGTCTCGTGGTCTTTTCATTGTTGGGTTTGATGGGGTTTTTTTCGGCGTCAGTGCTGTAAGATTTGTTTGGTTATAAAGTGTTTTTGTAGAGTTGCCAGAGCTACCTAGGAAGTTCAAAAGTTATAAATGGTGTCCTCCTCCTGAAACTGTAGGAATTAAACAAAAAAATCGATGACTTTTTTGCATTTGCATATTACAGTTTGCTAGCAGCCCTCAGTGCTCTTTGTAGCTATGCCTTCCTGTGGTAGGAAGTGAATTAAAAGAGTGTGTATTGATTCTTGCCTCCTGTTGGAGGCTGATCCTGGGATTTTGAGGCGTACCTGTTTTGGACGTGATCCAAAGAGTTGCATTGCTTGAGATGGAAACATGGCCAGAGAAACAAACCTTGTTTCAATCTGGTTATGAAAAATAACACAGTTTATCTTGTACTGATCTGGGGTTGCAAATTTCTTGACTCTTACGCTACTGAACTAATGTTACAGAGTAGATTGGAGTGGATGTTTCTGTGCAGTGAGATGCTATTTCTGCTTCCATTGGAAATAATATAGTGCAAGTTCTCATCACGTAGTCTGTGAAATGAAGAGAGTTAATTACCATTTAAATTTCACAGTGGATCTTCAGCTTATGAAAAGGAATTTGGAGATATTAACAAGACTAAGTGGAAAGGCTGTGGCTGGAAATCCCAGTCTACAGAGATGCAGATGAATTCAGTCACCAGGCCCTTGAGTGAAGGACACCTGTCAGAAGACCTATCTCTGGCAGTTTATTTTCTCAAACCACCCTGAAGACTGGTGCTTTTTTGCATAATCCTGAGGCTGTGTCTGGTGGGACAAAATTTGTGAGCGTTACCACTGCATTTACAGTCTTTGGATTAGAAACTGAGTGTAAGCTCCTGTGGATTCATACCCATCTTTTTGCTTGGACACGTATCTGTCATGCAGGCTTTAAGCAATGAGAAGCAGTTTTGCTTTTTGAGTTATTTGTCTCTGCAAGGCTTGGTTGGCTATCTTGTACATAAATGGCAATATAAAGTCAAATTAATCCGCTAACTTAGCTTTCACCAGAAGAGATCTCATTCCCTCAGAACCTTTGTTCATCTGTGCTTGTTACCGGTCCTGAGCACTCTGTTGGTCTTCCTTGCAACATTGGCTCATCTGTGAGTGAGCTCATCCTTTCGAATCTGACTTAAGTATACTGCAGAGCAGCCAGAGAGCAGTTTGGAGTGATGTTTAGAAATACACATTGCGTTTGAAGCTCACCCATCAGCAGTCATACATTTAACCTGTATTTCTGGGAGGCAGCTAACTGGAGTTGGAACGGTTTTATAAATGGGATTCGTGTTCACGGGAACACTAGGGCTAATACTGCACTGTATAGAAGTCAGTGAATAATTGTTAGCATTTTATAGTGCTGTTCAATATGCAATTTATTGGTTTTTTACTTGTGTGGTGTAGAATGTAGTTAAAATAAAAAATGGCCAAGCACACAAAGGGACCATTGAAAATAGATATAAAATCCAGCCATATGAAATGAAACAAGTATAGATAAAGCTTGTGTGGCATCCTGGAAGATATGATTGTAAGTAGTTATATCTGTTACAGACAGACTCGTTTGAACATTTGGTTTTTCTAAATCACTATTTAAAACTACGTATGAATGCAAAATACTTCTGTTCATTTTCTTTGGTAATAGATATTTTCTGTGGCTGGTCTCATAGCTGACATCATTACAGATAGCATTGTGAATGTGATGTTAATGTATGAGCAAGTTTGATGTGCCATATGTTTCTTAGTATACATTTCTATATTTTTATGTGATACAGGTTTGCTTTTATTTTTAACAGAAAAAAAGTCTGTTCTCTCCCAAAAAGGGGGGGAAATCAGTGTTACATTTATTCTGGTACTATGCTTTTTCCTTTCCCTGTCTCTAAATTTACCCTGGCATCTTAAAATGTAATTTCTCCTCTCTTCTGGTGTCTTATTTTCCACGTGGAGTTGTGGACCGGGATTCAGCCTGCTGGCTACAGGCTGGGTTTGGAGGGTGCAGATGCAGACCTGAGCTAGAAAGGCCAAACAGAAACCAACACCAGTGTGTGTCCCTGTCCTGTGCAGTGATGACAAAGCTGTGACCTGTCCTTCTTTGCCTTGTGACTCAGGGTGGGACAGGTTGGGTTTTGGCACCAGTGGACCAGAGATAGTTTCTCTGGAGTGTTTTGCTGGATGGCATTTTGGAACTGTTCTAGAATGAGGGGAGAAGGGAAAGGATAGAGCCAAGGTCCTTCAGTGAGGAGTTGTGGAGTGGGCTGTGGTGAGCTGAGCGTGCTAGTCACTGGGGGCTGAACAGAGAACTAGTGGCCTTGGTGACGCTTTTATCTAGGTAAGCAGGATTTGCCTTCTACAGAACATCTCTTATGTGATTGCCTTTCAGTGTAAGCTTTTCAAACAATGAAGTGTTTTCATTAGGAAAATATTTGTAGTGAGTGATAATTTGCAATGATTGCTGATTGCTTCTGTATTTGTAGTGGATCTTGCCAATAGCTTCAGTCCATGCCGGGAGGGCAGATTTGTTGAGAAACGACTGAGATCCTCGTCAGAAGGTACTGCTGGAGGCAGTCGACTGATCATAAAACCAAAGGATGGAAATACAGAGGAGCTTAACAGCCTACGGAAGCAGAGAGCAAGCTCATCCTCTTCAAAAATGAACAGCATGGTGAGTTTTTATTCCCATATGTGGAAGTTTTAGTTTTTCAGTGATTGATTTGAGAAGCAGCAAGCTGATCCGGGCTCAGCTACAGATATTAAAAGTATTTTTTTTGTCAGGCTGTGACATTGTGAAAAGGTTTGCATACTTTCTGTGGAGAGGTTATTGTTGTGATGCATTGCTGGTTTGCCTGGAAGAAGAATACTGGGAAACTGCAGCAAAATTCAGTATGACCATTTCTGAGGCGAATTACAGCTTCACTGCTCTGCAGACTGAAGAGGAAAGGCCTGTCACATCAGGAGAGGCACTGGAGCTGGGCAAGGCAGCCCCATTTGCCCCCTGTGTACCAACCGGTGCGGCTGCCGAAAGGCGACGGGCGATGACAGTAGGGGACTCTCTTCCAAGGAGTGCGGAGGCACCCGTCTGCCACCGCGCCATTGCCCTGGCGTTACAGTGGTGCAAGACAAACCACACCCCTGAGAGACTAAGATGTGAACAGAGCTGCCTTTTTTAAGAGAATTTTTGCACTTCTTCAGATATGTGAAACTAACTGATGGAAACTGATGTTAGTTTTCCAGTTCACGTGCTGGTTTGGTGTAGTATTCCAGGCTAGTACCAAAACTCAACAATGCATGCCATTCCTTAGACAGCTGATGTGACTGTGTGCTACGTTGGCTGCCAGTAAATACAGCGTTGTCTGTCTCACCCGAGAAGCTGAGGAAGGCTAAAATTGTCTTCCTCTGGGAGATTCCTCATTCTAGTTCCTGGTGGTTTATTTAAAAATAGGTCCCCAGAGAAGGATCTGATTTTGTGTGAAATCCCCTCACAGAAACTGTGATGGGGAATTGGGTTTTGGGGTTTTCTAAAGAGGATATGAAATCTGTGCTTTGTCTTGGTAAATCTTGCCCATGGGTCTGAATGTATCATCCAAATGTTCCTTTTTGGCTGGGCTCACAAAAGCCACTGTAATGTCAGGACAAAATGACATCATTACAAAGCACACTCTTACCGTGTATGGCCAATGCACTGCTGACTTTCCAGTGTACCAGTGTCCTGAGCAATGGGCACTAAGAACAGCCAACTAAAATGGAGTTTCTTGATGTCTTTTACAGGAACTCTTGTCTGTGCACTGACTTTGTGTCGCCTGGGTGGAGTGGATTACTTAAACTTCAATGACAGGATTGTTCTCCTTTCAGCAGTATCAGATTTACCAGTATTCACAAATTAATTTTATTCTTCCTGAAATGGCAGGAGGCAAATTAATTTTAGGAAGGGGCAGATTTTATACATCTGTCTGTCTTCTTGTTGCCACCTTCAACTGAAGTAGTATAGTAATGCAAAATTTATTTCAACAAAAACCCTTGTTTTTTATTCTTTTTATCCACCCAGTAATATTATTACCTTCTTTTTGAAGGCAGCAGGTAAAATCTTGGATAGGTGGATCTCCTAAATACTAAGAATATGTATCAAACCTACAAAGACAGTCACCATCTCCCCTGAGCGTGCCACTTAAGTCAAGAGATGCCAAAAGTAATGTATAATCTGGACAAGAGCAATGCTACTCATAAAAGATTAAGGGAAAGAAGAAAAGTCTTTGAAAATAACTCTGCAAATGTGCCCCTTGCATAGTAATGTAAATAATGAACTGGAACAGATGCTTGAGATGAACTGCTTAGATGACTAATTATGTGGGTTTTTTCAGCAGAATACTTTCAAAGCTGTCATTCTTGCTATCACCAGTTCCTGCCACAAGATGCCGCCATTTCACTGAAAATGGTTTTAGATTTTAGTGGTATAGCTACAGGGAAGGTGAAAACTGCAATTCAGGGCACGTTTTTGAGCAGTTCAATGTTGATTAACCTGCACAGTATAATAGATGCTTTTCAAATGAACATGGGTGGTACTGATGCAATTTAAAGCGATTCATATTGCTGTAGAACTGGTCATTCAAGTGTTCCAACTGTGCAGTCATCAGTTACCACTTGAACATTTAGACCTATGTTAGGTCTAAATATTTAGTTATGTAGTGAACTATGCCTCAGAAGATTGACAGAGGCTATGGCTGACCTCTCTTGTTGTCCAGATAGGTGGTTCTTTTCCAGTATTTGAGAGAGACATAAAGAAATAGTGAAAAATGGAAAGCAGCATGGTAGAAGATTGGAATGACCTGAAATATGCAGCCTTGCAAGACCAATGACAAGAACACAAGCCTGGGTAGTTGCAGTGTTGGAGACAATTAGAATAAACACATTGGAAAAATCCCAACAGGATCAGACCTGCAAATCACTACATTCTTTAGGAGGATTAGGAGAGAGAGCATAAGGAAGAGAAGAGTTGATATGCTGCAGTATTTAGAATTAACGGTAGAAATTGAGGTCCTCGTGAGCAACAAAATTATCCATCACTTCTCATAGTAATGTCTAATGTGGAAAGATGACTATATGAAATAATCACCTTCACCAGTACTAAGGAGGAAGTGTTAAAAAAAGAAAACAACAACAAACCCAAACTTTAAAAATTGCTGGTTTTCTGTTTTTGTTTTTTTTTTTAAAAGTAGCTGATAAAGAATTTGAAAATGGTGACAACTTAAAATGAGTCATTAAAACCAGACAGTCATGAAAGGTGATATGAATGAAAGTAGCTGTACATGACTACGAGTTCCAAAGACCACAGGATTGTTGGAGCTCCTAGACCTCAGTACCCAGACCTGCCTTTCTGTGTCTCTGCAGCTATTTACAAAGCAAATAATTGTTTTTATAACTGCTCTCTTTATGATACCTGGCTGTTCATAAGTGCTATATAACTGAGACCTAATTTTTTCATCTTTTTCCTGTCTTAGTGGGTGAAGATTTCCACTGTCCTTTCTCTTCTACAGGCCTGAGTTTCTCTGGGCACTCTATTGAGCACAGTTTTTTCTTCAGTTTCTCATACTTGAATCTCCTGTAAATGTTGCCTGGTTTTAGTTCCTTAAATTTAGCTTTAAGTTTTCATCCTTGCAGGTAGAAATTTCTGTGTGTGCCCTCAGTGCTGCATCATCTTCTCCTTTTGCCTAGAGCAAGGCAGCCTTGCCTACTTGTGTCAGTCCAATTAGAGCTGCACAAGTTATTTTTCTGGATTGTTGCTTTGACTTTGTCATTTCTCTCTTTGCATCTTTTTTTGCGTGGTTCCAATATATTGGATGAAACTGCTTGTCATCAGTTAAAGGACTTTCATAGCCCAAGGTCATCCCAGCTTTTTTCCCTCAACTTTAACAGTGATGTAAGTTTTCACTGCCCTCTTGTCAGACTGTCAAATGGTTGCATTCATGTTTTCTCCCACACTGCCCATCATGTGCTAGAGTAACTGCAGCTACCACTAAACTTACTCCATTTCCTTTCTCAATTTTCATTTTATTATTTTTCCTCTGCCTCCAAGTACAACACAATACTGAACCAAGGAGATTTTTGAAGATGCGTGGCAGTACTGTACAACTGAGGTGTTCTTGCTTATCCATCCTGTGCTGAGGCACAATCCCCTTTTCCTCATGCTAGTACTATGATTATTATGTGGCGATGCTCTGAGTAATGTATCAGTAAGTGTATTTACAATATTAATTAAGAACAATGTATGCAAAAACACATACCCAGAGTAACGATTGAATGGTTGACACAGAACGAGTGAGATGCTAGGAAAAGAAATGGTAACTGCAAGTGTTTACGATTCCTGGTGTATCTCTGGAGGGAGCAGAAAGGCAAAACACAGGCCACTTGAATGGAAGTGTGCTAGGGCCCCTGATTGGAATGTCTGCTCGTGATAATTATGTAATTAGCAGATGATGTCTAAATTTTCATGAGGTGTTCTGGATATTCTGTGTAACTGTACCTAGGTTTAGTTACCTAAGTGTCTTGGGTCACTTAGCAATTAATAGTCGTGTTTCAAGCGTACTTCAGCAATGATGGAGCAATTATCCAAACCACTGTATTCAGATCTGTCCCTCTGTTTTATAGCACGTTATGAAGTGGTATCCCAATCTACAATTCATGAAAGCGTGATGACTGCTTCTCACAAATGACTGTTAGTTTTTAATGTTTCCTGCATAGTCTGATGACTTACTGAGTACCACAGTTCTAATTTGGCTGATACATGGTGAGAGAAACAACAGGATCCTGTGTCCCTGTGGACATCACTGAATGCACGTGAATAACAGCTGCAATGTTTATATTCCTCCACTTTGTGCTGAGTAGCATGGCACTTTGCTGGTGTTTGATGAGGCACTGAGTGTGGCAAAACTAGGCTGGCTGCTAGTCTAGAGAGGATTGAAGTGTTTTCCAAGTTGCTTTAACATTTTCTCCTGCTCCTTTCTCTTTGAGAATGGACCTTCTGCTTCACACCTTCTCACTGTCTGTGCTGAGACCGTTTAGAAACTGAGCTCTTTATGCAGTCTGTGGCCAGCACATGAGGTGGAAGATGCTATTGAAAATACATGAGTTGAATGGTTTATGAGTTACAGTGGGTGACCAGCAGACATAGAAGTGGAATTGTTGGTGGTTGTTTTTGCGACCTGTAAATGTGACCTGTAGAGGCTTCAGAAAACTCTGTGGGATACAGTATCCCATATCTGCAGACTGGAGATACAGTAATCATGAATGTATTGACAGCAGATAAGCTTCTGTCTTGACAGACTTCACTGGAAAGGCAGTGAATGAAAGGGTATGGAGAAGATGTAATGATTGTTCACTGTTTCAGCTCAGGTTCAAGAAAAGCCCCAAACAAAATAGTCTTTTTCAGTTATACCATATATATTTTTATATATAAAAATATGAACCAGGTAAGCACAATGCACACACTCCTTTAACATCCCTCTTTACAGCTAACAAGGTTATGTTTTCTCTGAATAACTGAAGCCTGTTGTTAACTTGCTGTACTGTGTTGTTTGTGGTATCTGATGTTCACAGAACTTTTTTCATAGTGTCATAGTCAAAATAGATGTTACAGTTTGTTCTGTCACTGAATTATGGGATTTCTGCTTAATTCAAATTCTTCTCTACTATGCTGTGCTTCTCCAGGGAGAATATTTAGGAACATTAATTCTTATTGAACTGTTCCAGCAAACCCTGTAAGGCAGCATTTCACCCTTCATGTGAAGTGGACTTGACAGCATTCATTTATAACTAGCTTTGTACAACCGTAACAGAATTTCCCCCTTTGCAATGAATTTGGTGTCTTGCTCCTTTGTGGAAAGAAACTGTGGAAGCCACTTAAAGCAAGAACTGTCAGGACTGCTTTGATAGTGTAAGGCTGAACAGTGCTATCTAAATATGAATAAATGGCTGATTGTAGGTAAGTAGTAATTTGGGCCTTATGTTCTTAATTTAGCATGGAGAAAGTGCCTTTCACGTACCATTAGCATAAAAAAATGGAAATGGCAAATTGGGATTTAAGCATTTTGTCTATGATTTTTAGGTCAACTAGCAGCTTTTCAGCTAAATGCCCTGTGGGAAATGAATGTCTGTAGTGTAATATACATTTCTTAACATATTAAGTGCTTGTGAAAATCAGATTGCAATTGTTAGACACTTTGAATTAATTCTTGAGATCTAGTAACTAACAGAAATTAATTTAGATGTGGTTTAATACTTAGGCTGTAATGTTCTATGGGCTTCCTTAAGGACATAATCATTATAACCCAGAAAAGGGTAAACGGTTACTCCAACACTGGTGTAATTATTCTGAGTGAATAGTTATGTTAGTACAGGTTAGAAGGTAGAGTCCATTATTAGCAATAGAAATCCCAGCATAATTGTGCTAGTGAATGGATATGTTGCTTTATAGCGAAAAGAGGTCAGAATTAGTTGATTTAATCTGTAATGGATGAACCCCAGTGGGCAGGTCATCATGACACAGTGGCTTGCTCAGTCCCTACAGCAAGATGGAGAGGTGACTCAGAAGGGTAGAAGTGTGAAAGGTTTTGGGTTGAGATACAGACAGTTTAACAGATGAAGCAAAAGCTGCATGCACAAGCAAAGCACAGTAGGGAATGAGTTCACTAGTTTCCATCTGCAGGCAGGTGTTCACCTGTCTCTGGGAAAGCAGAGAAATGTTTTGATTTATCTGTTGCACTTAATGGGAGGACTGCACATACCCTCCTTTCCTCCTTCCTACCCCCAGCTTTATGTGCTGAGCACGACATCACACGGTCTGGAATGTCCCTTGGGTCAGGTGGGGTCAGCTGCCTTGGCCCTGTCCCCTGCAGCTTCCCATGCACCCCCAGGCTACTTGCCTTTTGGAGCTGGGGATGAGGAGAGTCCAAGGATGAGACACGAGGACAATGAACTGCAGGAATACCGAGCAGAGGTCTTTGGACACCTCCTATTGCACTCCCAACAGTCATTCTCTGCCTGCAGACCTCCTGGGGTGGAAAGAAATTGCAAACTCATAGGAATTGGGATCATCCCCATGTGTACATACACACTCTTGTGTTTCCTCATCCGACTAAATGGACCAGGCGTGCCAGAGAAAGGAGGCTGTTGGCAGCAAGTTCCTGTGATGGGCTGCCATGGCAGATGGGAAGTATAAGGTGGGGAGGTGGCATCCAGTACCCTAACAGGTGCTTCTGGAGAAATCAGAAGAGATGGTACAACCTGATGTGCTCCAAGTGCTTGCGTACTAGGATCCCTTTCTCACTGTGGAGGGGACACAGGTCAGGAGAACATGAGACCTGTCACTGGTGGAAACAGGTTATAGGGTTATGTGACCTACTGTAGGTGATGTACTGTGTGCATTTCAATTACTGCACCTCAGTTTTAAATAGAAGAGGGGTCTTTATGCAATGAGTAGTATACTTAAGTGGAAGAATCTTTTCATCCAGTATGGATAACAGAAAGTACTTCTTAAGAAAAAAAGATGATCTTAATTTAATTCCTCCTAATTAATAATCTTTCTAATAACTGGAAGATTGCTATCACATCTTTTATCTCGGGAGATGCCCATAGTGCTGGCAGATTTCTTTGCAGCTGTGGTATATCTTATCAGGTTAGCATATGCAAATAATGCATATAATAGCAAAGAGAAATCACTAGGTGACTTCTCTCAGGGAGACAGTTAACGGAGAGCTAATTCACTGAAGTTGAAATTCATGACTAATGAATACAAATTAAACAGTATTGTGGGTTTTTCATCACATTGCTGCAACAGTCACAGGTAGTTTGCTCTCACTCAGTTTTTATGAAAATAAAAATTGAAAATCGCCCTGGTTTTATTTCTAGAGTGACTAATTAGCTCCTGTTCTTTCTTATGCACATTATTTCCTGCTGTGTAAGTCCCTTAAACAGTGTGACCAGGAATGGTCTTGTGGTGAGAGTTCTGTAGTGCTTTTCATAAGTTGCCTATTTGTATTCTTTTGCTTATGTGAGAATAAGCTCAGAATCAATGCAGTACTTTTGCCCTCAGGCTGTGGCAGTTCTGGGCAGGGTGCTTCTTCCAGGCCTTTGATCCCTTTGATTGATAATAGGAAGGTAATGGGGTGAGAAATGAAAATGCTGTTGGGTCACTTGTTCTGTCATGATATTTGCTCTCCCCCTTGTCTTGCCTGTGTGCTGCTGGAGGCAATGCTAGTGACCCTGAGCTAAGGACGCAGCAGTGCCTGGACAATGAGCTGCAGACCCCAAAAGCTTGCCATTTAGAACAAGTCTAGTGCATTCTAGCCCATTGAAGGCTCAGGATTACATTTTGCATGCTATATTACTGACCGATATACAGAGATTAGGTTTGGGAATGCTTATCTCGGTTAATTCACCCTTTAGTGGAGGAATAGGGAAAAACAGATAATTTGGGAAAGGAATGAGATGTTAAAACACATTCTGTTGTCTCAGAGATTTTCTGTATTCATAGCATCAATTCAGTAAAACTAATAAAATTAATTTAAATAACATAGGTCTGTTGAATAGCTTCATATCTTTCAGTTTTCATAACTCACTGAATAGATGTTTTCATTAAAAAAAACACACAACACCCATCCCACCACCCCCCCCAAACACCACCACCACCACCGACCTTTCTGAAAATGATACCCTTTAATTTCAGGAGAGGGATATGTTTTTGTGTTTTTTAATTTAAATTCTTGATATAGAAACAAGCACTGTGCATTTTTGTGCATTGAGAAGCTTTGTTGATTTTGAAGAATATTAGTGTCAGATAATTGTTTAGGATTTATAGTAGCATAAAGAGTCAGGATAGCTGTTACGATCTGGAGCCGATTGCCAGTTAGAGGAACATTGGTACTTGAGAAATATTAGTTAGTAGGAGCTGGAGCAATTCATTGCACAACACTTAAAAATGCAGCGTTTGATACCAAAGAAAACCTGGGGAGGGGAGTTAAAATGTTTAGTAACAGCTTGCATCGGGATCTTGAACATCTGCAGTGGGATGGGGAATCCTCATCAATCCAAGGCTAATGGAAGGTTGTTCTCTGAAGTCTATTTCTGTCTTTCAGACAAGTATCTTGGACAAAAAGAAGGGTTTTGGATTTTCTTACTTGTTTTTTATTCATATGCATGTCTTAAGTTACTTGTGCATACCCACCCCCTTACGTCTCATCCTGTAAAGGAAGCAGCACTGTAGCAGAACTCACGTTGTCTCCTAAAAATGATTTCTACAAGATTCTTCACTGGATAACTTTTTTGAGTATATCAAAGGAAATGGTGTTAGCTTTGGCTGCTCCAAAAATCAGAAGTTTGCATTTGCATGAAAAGTCTCCTGTCATTATTTTCTGGCATGTGTTAGTTGATAAAAGTAAAACCCACTAGTTTTGACTGAGCTACCCTAACCAAATCAGATTCGAAGTGTTAGGAATACATTTTGAAGAAATGATCTCAAAATAAGCATTGTGAAGCTTGTGATGTGGAAAGTAAAATGAGAAAAAAGGGGGAGGGAACACTTAGTTCAATGAAATTGTCTTCATAAACCTTCAGACTGACAGACTTCTGTCTTCATAAATTTGCCAGCCTTTGGAATCTGGCTCCGTACTGGGTTGGAGGAAGTGGGAGTGGGGAAAGTGAGAGGAGTGATGGGGATAAAGAAAGGGTAGAGCTCATGGGAGCATAGCACATCCTTGACTTAGACATGGGGAGGATTATGAAGTGCTGATGGTAAGAGAGGAAGAGTTAAAGGTAAGAAAACTTGGTTTAAGCATGGTGGGGGGAGTTCACTTCCTTTTCCGCATTACCTGCAGTGATGAAATATGGGGTAGGAAAGAAGTTTATAGGAAATCTGGGGCTAGCAGAGCTCTGAAAGTTATGAGGATGGGAAGAAGGTCAGTGGAAGGAGGTGGAAAGAGGAGAGACTTTCTGTATCAGGCAGGAATCAAGCTGGGAAGAATATTTTGAGTCTTTTTATTGGTTTTATGTATGTTTGTTTTTAACTTGGCCAAATGAAATTTTTTAGGAGAGGGTGGGTTAAGCAAAAGTAAAATAAAAAATAAAAGAATGTGTTAGATTCTAACAAAATAATAGTATTAAATAATGTCCTGTCAAGTGTTTGTGAAAGTAACTGGTACAGAAAGACAGAAATCACAGAATCACAGAATCCTAGGGGTTGGAAGGGACCTCGAAAGATCATCTAGTCCAACCCCCCCAAATCACCACCTGATGCCTGTCTAACTGTGGTATGTGTAGTTGAAAACTACAGTAGCAGTGAATACCTTAATTCTGCAGGGTAAAATGCACTGTACCTCCCAAGAATATTAATTTTTTTTGCTGCAAAGTATATTGGTTTCATCTAGATGATGCTCCTGCAAATGATACGAATACCTAGTTCCACATGAAGCATTTTGCTCAGTGAACAGAGTTTCTAACTTTGGGCATAGTTGGCAATTTTCCACTGTGCTGTTTCCTGTAAAATTATTTATGCATTAAATAACATAAAATGCAGGTAGTGACATATGTTTGATGTTATCAGTTGGATTCACTGGAGTAGGAGTCCTGTTGTAGCTCAGTGAAATTACTCCAGTGTGACTTTGGGTTTTCTTTGTTCTGCTGTTGATGGTTTTTATTCCTCTGAGGTAGCTACAAGTGTGTTTTTTTTCTGTAAGGGCTGCAGATCATAACTGCTTGTCTGTTGGCTTTTCAGCGAATATTCTTTGTCCCTTAATTCATCTATCATCCGCTTGCATTGAATTCCCCGGATGTTGTGAAGAGATATTTGTTCTTGTCAAAGGATGTGCTGCACCATCATGCAGAAAGATGCGAGCAGTACAGGTAATATATTTTATTAGGGTAATAGAAATAGACAAAAAAAAAAGAACAAGCTTTTGGCACATAAATATTTTTCAGGGCCCGTTGCTTGGGTGATAAGTAACTATCCTGGAAGAAGTGTGTGTGTCCAGGGAACATGTCTCTTAGCTAGGAAAAAAAAAAAACAAACAAAAACAAGGCAACAAAAAAACCCAGCCTGGTAGAAGATACTTTTTCTTCTAATAAACTTTGCTTCTCCTAGATCTTTAGTCAATCAGGGTTGGAACCATTCTACTAATGCAGTTTTTCAGCAGGTCTTGGTTTCTCATCTCCCAGCTTTTATGTGCCTTCAGTCGACATAAGTATAACATAAGCTACCTATTTTTCACACTTGAAGAAGCCTGGAAGAGCAGTAGTGCATCAGAAAAGTTAAAAATGTACCTGGTTAATCAACTTTTTTGTATAGCTGCTTTTACAAAGATGATGCTATTGCCCATCTCCCACTGCAGCTATTCACTGCAAACTCTTACATCTTCATACTTATTTTGTTGATTAAAAAATAAAAAAAGATGGTGTCTTTCTTAATTTGGCAGTTTTCATAATTTACATTTTTTTTAGGTAAAAGCTGCCAAGCTTTATTAAAGGGCTAAGCTCACAAGGGGGGATACTTGTGTCATTTCCACACGCTTGTCATGTTATTTTCACTGCCCTTGTTAACTCAAACTGTCAACCCATGAAGTGCTCTAACAACATTTGCACATGAGGTGCTGCAGGAGGTGACATAAGCCAATAGAAGGTATTCATGGTAACAGAAGAATCTCATTTGTATGTAGCTGGAAGTGATGAGCTTTGATTGCATTATAATTAATGATGCTTTGTATATTTTAGTGTGATAGCTGCAGAGACTGCTGCCCTCTCAGGTCCTGTCTGACAGGGTCCTTTCTCCTAAGGGATGTGGACAGCAGAGAACATTTGAGCAGGTATGCTATCTATCTGGGATGACTGCAAGTTTCTCAGCTAATCCCAGGCACATCATTCATGATTAAGAATTGAAACCCATTGTTCAGCCTTTTGTCCCAGTTGTGGATGCGATGACTGCAGGACTGTGTTTTAATAGCACTTTTTTTTATTTAGTAACGGTAGAAAATTTAGGTAGATATCCACAGGGTAAAATGTTAAGAATAGACCATGACAGCAGAAAGCTTATATCATATTGCCATATAAAAGGATGGCAAGAGAAACCTTTTATGGCTCATGGAGATGAAGCTTTCTGCACCAGATGTTGCTGAGAACCTGTGGGCTATTTGGTTTTATTGTGCTGTTTCTGATTACCTGCTGAATTTCTTACTGTGCTCTGCTGCCATTCCTTCCCTTTCCTTCAAAAAGGCTTTTGAAGGGGGGGATGAGTAGAGCTGTTCCTGTTTGGTAGCTGCAGTAATCTGGCACTTGCTTTGGTTTGCCCTAGTGGCAAAGTGGCTTAGTTCTCTGAGTCTAAAAGTGTCCTCGCTCTTAAGGTAACGAAAGCCTGTGTGAAATGCCCAAGCCTGTGTAAGAGAGAGCCTGTTATGCAAACTGTCTCTTCAAGGTCTGTGTCAACCCCCCCCACACATCCTTTCTTGATATATAAGGTCACTAACCCTGCTGGTTCTTCTGTGCTAAAGGACTGCTCATGCTTTAGTCTTCTTGTAGGGCTTCAGGCAGTAAAGTGTTTCCCTGGGTGCTTTTCCCTTGCCTTTTCTAAAGGCACAGTGAGTCTGGCCTTAACCAAGTGTTTCCAGCACAAACGGCTTCATTCCTGCAGAGTTGTATTGCAGCTGTCATCCAGAGTTGATTATATTTTGCATGGCTTCCCAACATTTCTCATATCTATATTGAAGATTACAGCTCTGAGCAAATCTTTAAGCCTGTAGCTAAAAGAAGAGAAATTTTAGCTAATGATGGAGAATGTTTTGTATTAACCCTGGTGTAATAAATCAATTATTTATGTATCATTTCTATTGCAAATGGATTCAAGCTTTTTTACCTCCTAACACTGGACATTTGTCCTCTGTGTTCTTAGATAGCACATAACTGGTAGGACCTGTTTGTAAAACTTAACTGTAAATTATGGTTGATTTCCCTGGTGTGTTTTATAGTTACTGCAGAAAAAGGCTCCACCAGGAGTTAAGTAAGAGTGGCTGATTTCATCAGCCAAGTCAGGAGGCCGTATTTGTGCCACAAAATGCATTTGAATTCAGCAGTCTAAAAAGCGTGCAGTTACTGTATGCTTACATACTGTTTATTCTGGCCTCACCCATCTTCTGAGTCGATCTGAAGCAGCTGATGTCTGTCATCTCAGACACATAAATAGTTCATTGCAGACTTGCAAGAAGAACCTAGGACTGACTTCTGTAACTCTTGCTCTGAAATTCATAGGTTGATTGGCACATTTCATAATACTTCAGACTGTGTCACAGAGGTTTAGGTGTTGCTATTTTCTGAAATAAGGTTCTGTAATCTTGGGGGAGATACAGTCTCCCTTTTTATTCCCTAGAGAGCATCATAGTATGCAGAGCGTATGACACTTTGTCTTAAGGTTGTATTTATTATTAGAACAGAAATAATGTATTGGGGGACTCCTGATAAAATCTATAGGAATTTTGCATGAGGAAAGATAGGGTGTAAAAGGTTGGATATAGCCTAGGATCATACTATTATT
The DNA here is from genome assembly GCA_013399075.1 of Chloroceryle aenea. Lineage (NCBI taxonomy): Eukaryota > Metazoa > Chordata > Aves > Coraciiformes > Cerylidae > Chloroceryle > Chloroceryle aenea. Next base: position 271,359 of record VWZY01007177.1, read on the forward strand.
CTTCATGACATTCATGAAATAAGTTGCTTTGTCAAATACTGGAAACCACACCTGCAGTTTAGATTGCTTGTTTTATGCTCCGTTTGATCCTCTTTCTCAGCATGGCTTAGTGTTGCTTTTTTTTTCAAATCCAGGGAAGAAATAGTATAATTTTAGTCAAAAGCTTCTTTTTAATGAGGTTATATTTTTCCCAATTCTTACATGAATTGAAGTGATACTCTACCCTCTTATTGTCAGATATAGTACTAGAAGAAAAAAAATGAGGTTTGTGGTACATTGACTGCCCAAGCACATCCAATCTTATGTTGAAAATGAAAACTCTGACTCCAGTCAGCCTGCAGGCATGCCTGAACTGTTAGGGTGAACCTAAGCTATTTATCTGGAACAGAAAATTGCATGTATGCAGAATAAATTTGCTAAAGCAGACCTGTAAGAGAAATTTAGCCAAGTACCAGCAAGATTAACTAAGAATCTATTTCTCTAGCAATTAGAGGCTCTCATGCTACTGTCCGAGGTACAGTTTGAGTGCATCAGGTTTTTGGTTTTTACAATTGTCTGCTATTAGGTTTTACATTACTATGTATAAATATAATATTAAAATTTGCCATCAATACTGCAGGTGCTTTATTGAGGCACGGGATAGTAACCTTAGCATACACAACAATTTGGATGCGAAAAGCCTTGTCAGCACGAGAATGAATATTCTGTTTTAAGAAAAACAAAGCCTTGCCTGAGTGGTAATTCCAGAGAGACTATTGGAAGGAGTCATCTGAAGCCTTCTGCATTTTATATTTCAGCCAACACTGTCAACTGTGGTTTGACTGTGCAGCTCACTGGGACATCAGGGACCATGGTGTTCAGTGGAATCATTGGGAACATTCAACTGAAGTTGGTGGAATTATAATAATATGCTATTTTGCCTTTCTTTTAAATGAGTTTTGCCTTTCTGGAATCCCTGGAGTGTTATTTTGGCTACATATCAAATATGAGTAGGGAAGCAGCTATCAATGGCAGGGGTCCAAAATTCGATAGAATTTTTAATATAACTGAAAATAAAACCCCCACCACTTTTAAACTGTTTAGTAGTCTGCGTGTGGAATGCTGGATTTAGGCTTAACTGATGCTCAAAGGGGAAGAGTGATTTTCTCCAGGTTACTGGATAACACACTTGTCCACATGTGAATTGAGGTTGGTAGTGCATGTGGTCAGTTGTGCTTTTTTTCCTTTGCAATGATAGATTTCATATGTTGAGATAATTTTAACCAATGGACGTGAAATGATGGTATCCAAGTTATACCAAAAGGAGAGGCAGAATGGAGCATTTGAATTTTTCACTGCAGTGGACAAATCCACAGGGGTTAGTTTTCTTATCTTTTATGTGTTTATTTACAAAACAAAAGAGAAGAGCGTGTTGAAAAAATAGGAATAAACCCCTTGAATTTTTCCACGAAGGATGGAGAATAATCTGGTGTTAATTCTGTGTATTTACTGAGAAGTGCAGGACACATTATAACTTGGAGTTTTATATGTTTGGGGTTTTTTTATTATTGTTGTGTGTTCGTATGTTGGTTTTATCAATGTGGTTGCCCATACTAATAAATTTTAGGTGTGTATCTGTGGAAGAGCTGCGCCAGGCAGTGATTTAAGGCTTTACTCAAAGCTTTAATACAGCCCTTGTTCAAGTTAACGAAAGCCTGTATCACCAGGGGAGCAGTCTTCTCTGGCTGAGTTCTGCTCTAATCTTGCTGATCAGCAGATAGTGGACCACGCCTGCAAAACCTGCCTTTGGATTTGCAGTGCTGAGAGTGTGTTACATTGTGAGGGAGCTGGTTCCTTACGCACCAGTACAATAATAAACCACACATTTATAGATGAAGAGATATCAGTGCTGAGCTCCATACAGCCTGTTGCAGGTAAACAAAGTGCTGCAAAAATGTTGATCCTTCAGGCACAAATCATGAAATAGCATTTTTGAGAATGCACTTTTTCAGTTATTATTAAACTTGATCTAGCAGGAAAAACCACATTGCTGGCAGGCAGTGTAAGCCCTTACAGGTTGTATGTCCCGTATGTATGCTTAGGTGTCTGTCTAAATATGAAAATCCTGTCCCAATACCGTGCTCATAGAGGTGGGGGAAGAGAGCAATGGAAGTAAGTGGTTTTGCTGGTGCATCCTCCCACACCCCAGCTATAGTCTCTCATTTGCTGTTGAAATATGTATGTTTAGTTTCTAGATACTGTCATGTAAAGTGTGCAAGAAATTTATCAAGCAGCTTGCATCTTAGATAATTGAAATAATGTATTAGTGTTCACTGAATGTTTTATCTGCAGTTTATAAGAAAAATACCCAGTATTATAAGATAGGAGATAGCTCTACTAAGGGTCCTGTCATTACATCCATTTACCACTTAATTTTCTGTTCCTTTTCTCTTTCTCTTCGTGATCGAATACTGTGCTGTGATTTTCATGAGAATAATTGGGATGAGCAGAACCATTACTAACAGGAAAAAATTGCAGCCTCCAGCAAGTACGTATTCTTATTAGTCCATGTGCCACCTTAGGAGAGCATGTTTAATTTCAGATCTGAAACTCACTTTCATGAAGAGCTGATTTAATATTGTGTATGGGTCACTTGTTCCCCCAGCCCCAAAGCCTCTGCTGGGCATTGAGGTAATCCTTGTTGTATTTTTAGATCTGTGATGACCACTGATGACAGTATAGCTTTTTATACTAGTGCTGTGTCTGATGGGCTGAAAACTAACACTACAGAACTAGTGAAAATACAATTCTTGGCAGTGTGCCTTTACTCAAATCCAGACTCAGGGAGAGGCCCATTTTGATGGACCTGTATTCACGGGGAAAATTGGCTGTAGCACAGAAATGGAGACCTTGGATTTCTGTTTTTTACTGTGCTAGGTCAGTAAATGGCCCTGGGAGTTAGAGACAAACAGTAGTTCTGCCTCCTTGTTATTGTGGCATATATCCTGAATTATCTAGTTCTTGAGATGAAAAATGAGAGAAGTGCAAAATGTTGATGCTGAGCTTTGCTTCAGTTGAGAGTGTTTGTTGGTGTGAGGATGGGATGGTAAACAAACCAGCTGAGTCAAAACTGGAACTTTTTCAGATGATTCCATATGGTCAAATTATTCTTGTTGTGGAAATTGTGAGGCAGCTGAGTCCTCTGTACAACAACCTTGGATTTCTAAAAAAAGCAAAAGATCTGGTTCCAAATGATGTTTTTCAGTACCTGGCTGTCCTCATGGAGAATGAGCTTTTCCTTTTATCCGGTCTGGACTTCATGTTGCAACGTGTGTCTCTGTTACCTCTTGTCCTAGTACCATGCAGTGCTGTGAAGAGCCTGTCTCTGTCTTCTGTCCAGCCTTCTCAAAAGTAATGGCATGCTGCTTTTGGCTCCTCCCAGAGCCTTTTTCTTTTCCCTCCAGTTGTATCACGCTGTGTTAAGGGCTGTATTATCAGCTGAAATCAGCAAAAGTTATTTAATTAGACTGTAGAGATTAAATTATGAGCTCTTTCCTGAAGGCACTGAAAATCAATGAATAGAGTTACTTTGAGATGGAATTTAACTATCACCCGGTATTCAAAAAATAAATGCAATCTGTAGCAACTTTTCTTCTTGTCCATTGCTGACTTGAAGTACAGTAAGGTTGTGTATGTCAGAGGCTGTTATTTTCTCTGACCTGAGTGGAAGAAGTTTCAGGGGCAAATATGAATCTGAAGACACAATTTTACTTCTGAAGAAGCAAAATTCTTTGTGCTTGAGTTGAAACCATTAGCTAGTATTAGGAATTATCAATGTTTCTGGCAGTGTGTACCGCATAAAACAGAAGAGTGTTTACTATCTTGGACAGTTGTTTTTGCTGATGGTGGAACAGAGAAATGTAGAATATCTAAATAGTGGTCTAATGCATAACTGAGTGATATAAGGTATGCGGGGACAGAAAGTTGTTACCAGTGCTATAGTTTGTTTTTGTGGATCAGTAAGGGAAAATGACAAGTCACCCCCAAAGAACCTGCACAGTGTCATCTTTGATAGCACCTTCAAATCACCAGGAGTGGGCCACAATCCGTAACAAGATTGCACCCAGTTTAAGAGCTCCTATGAAGAAATGAGCAGTGAGACAAATCATTGTCAGTCATGAGTTTTAAGCGGGACTTTGTTCTGAGGATTTAAAAAAAATCCTTTTAGCATAATTTTTTCTTTAATTGACTTTTTGAAAACTTTTTTCAAGTGAAATTTTTGAAATATAAAGTTTTTCTATAGAAAGAGAAAAAGGCAGTTCCATATCATCCTGTGACTTTTATCTCGAAAGAAAAAGCACACGTGTGTTTGATTGAAATCCAGGTATAACAGAGAATGTGGTTGGAATTCCTGCACACAGAGTTCATTTAAAAGTATGCCGGAAGGCGATCAGGTCTGACACTGATAACAGCAACAACGATGTACTACTTAAATTCTGGGTAGTGTTAATATTTATATTCCTATACGTTTCCATTATGGTTTAAATTTTTGATGCAGAACCCCGAGGCACAAACTGAAGGCAGTTATGCTGAGGTAGCAATACACCATTTGTTTCAGAAATCCAGAAAGATGTATGTTGATTGTTGTGACTAGAAATTAATTTTTGATTAGATGATTTCTTTACACAAACTCACCATCAACTGCATTTCAAAGTCACTCTCTTGGGATATGCCCCAATATTAGGAGCTGCAGGCTTTCTCCATATCAGTGCATTTCAGTAAGAAACTCATTTTTCCTCTTAGCCGCTCGGTGGCAGTGGGGTCCTCTGTAATGACCAATGCTGATGGAAGATGTGCCTGCACTCGGAGTAAAAGGCTGCTCTGTTTTTTGTGCAGTGTGATAGCTGAGCCCTTTGATTGCAACATAAATCATGTTTTCCTTATTTTATACAAATAATGGTGTGATCATATTTTGGAGTCATTTAGTGGAAGCATGCCACTCTGCAGCGTGGAAGCACAGCAGAGACACGGGGAGGAAAACAAGCAAAGAGCTCTGGACTCTCAGCAGGTGAGGCCTGTGACAAGGAAGCCTGTTTGAGCTTTTATTTCTGCTGACGCCATTGTCGCGGCCAGGGAGCAGTAACCCTGCGATGCCATGAAATTGGTCCTTGGGAATGGAAGTGTCTGAGATTGTTCAACAGTAAAGAAGCCTGACAGATAAATGACCACGGGCAGTCAGATCCTCCCGCTGAAGCTACGCGGGGTTAGGTGCTGAGCTGCAGCTCCAGAGTGGCGTGGCCGTGAGGCAGAGGCACCTGGAGGCGCTGGGCAGCTGGTAGGCCGAGCAGCTTTTGTGTCGCGGAGCGTGGGACAGGCCGGCTTGGCACGCCTGTACTGTGCCGCGGGAAGCAGCAAGAGACTGGAAAACAAATCTGCAGCTTTTTGAGCGGCAGAGTTAGAGTATCCAGTTGCTCAGAGTTGTTGCGTGGTAGCAAAGCAGGTATTATATGGAAGGGTAACTAAAATCTGAAATTAGGTTATAGTTGTAAACATGTATGGTTTGCTTTGAGGATTTGATTTTATTTTTTTAGTGTTCTGGCCTGGTCCTTTCATATGTCCATCTCTTGCACTCCCAACTCCAGTTGGGCAGCAGAGCCGTTGTGCCTGAGGTACACCTATTTTGGGAGATTGGAGTCATAACTAACTGCTCATCTGCCAGATAGGACCATTCCTTACATCTTTTATTACCTGGCCATTGGCCTTTAAATGGACTGAGTTCAGTGCTGAGTCAGAGCAGGTGGGGAGATACTGAAATAGTGTGTTTGTGGTGGTGGGTGCTGCTGAAGCAGGTGAGCTGGTGTGCAGTAGATGTGTTTCTCTGAGCGTGTGTGTATTGAAGGGACATCCTTGTTCCTCAGTCGGTCTCGGTTATCAGGTGATTGCAAATAATAGAACCATAGCATTTACACCTAACCTCTGACTACACTAATTTGTACGTAGCTCTCCAACAGCCTAGGATGCTTACCTGCCTGAAGTGAATACAGATTTAAAGAAGAAAAACTTCTCCCTTCTGTTAGTACAACAGGCTGGCTATGGTGATGCTGGTATATGCTCATTGTTTCAGGAGCTGCGAAGATGGACACAGGGGTTTAGCAACTCTTATCTTACCCTAAAAGCAACAGCAGCTACAGAACACACTTAGATGTAAGAAAGCATCTTAAAAATAGGGGTATTGTCCAAGACAGATGATGTCACCGTTTTGGATGTTTGAAGTTGTCTGCTAATCCTTGTAAAAAGCATTATTAGAACCTGTTGACTGAAGTGAGGTTTGAATCTGGGTGAAAATCAAGGCACAAGAGAAAATGAAGTAGTTTCAATATTACTCGTGTTGCTATAGTAGAAGTACTGTACTCAAAAGTGTAGTACAGGTGCTTCCTCATTCTAATAAATATTTGAAATCTGCCATCTCTAGGACGGTAAATATTTACTGTGTAATACTTCATTTTATTCTGCAAGGTCCTGACTTCACAGACATTGAGGAATGGTCTCATTTAAGAGTCAAAGTGCTTAGCATAAATTTGAGCAGTAGGTTCATCTGTTATTTGTTGAATAGCATTTCATGGATAAGTATTCTCCAGATGAGTTGGTAGTCCCAGGCCACAGAATCAATCACAGAATGTTCAGGGTTGGAAGGGACCTCTGAAGACCATCAAGTCCGACCCTCCTGCCAGAGCAGGACAAAACTAGAGCAAGTGATGGCCTTACTGAAGTGTAGTCCATGAGGATTTACTTGATTCACATTATGGGATAAAAACCTGTCCTTAGCACTGAGCAAGTCTGGATTTTTGTGGTATTGCCTGTTTAGATAGGAAAAGAAACAGGAATGTTTGTTACCTGAACCTGTAAATGCCACTTTCCAAAACAGAAGACCATGTTTTACCTCTTTCTGAAAGAAAATCACAACTGTACTAAAGAAACCTACCTTGTGATGTATGTATTGCTCACTCTTTTTAAACCTAGACTTTTGACCAAGAGGCTATCTTATTTCAGGCCTTTAACAGTGTCCCCTGAGCACCTACCTGTTACCAAATAATGAGAGCACCGATTCATAAAGGAAAACAAGCCCCAGACTGGAGCACATTAGACTATTAAATTAAAAATTTATTCCAATTAGTACTGGGGGGGACTTCTTTCTGCTACTAAATTAGGCAGCTGGGAATTAATAGCAAATGAAAATTATTATAGTGACAGTCTTTTTTGTTAAGGAATTGAGAAAGTTTCTGACAATGTTACTATGACCTCAAAGGGTTTCATTTGCTCTTTGTACTGAAGATGCATAAATGTTGATTAGTGAAAAAGGCCTTTGGAGTACTTTCCAGCAGAGCTAATTCCTTCCTGATGGTCTGACCTGTCACAGTAATAAGCTGCCCATCCCTGTCTGTTCAAATAGCAGACTTGTCACATGCTCAGGGGGGAGAATTCAGTGGCTTGATATATTGATATTTAATGGCAAACCAGAGAGCAAGTTGCTGATTAAATGAGTGCATATTTTCATTCATTGTCCTTTTAAATCAAAAATGTGCTATTTCTTTGCTGCTCTTTATTAAATGCACATTATTTCTGTTAAACTTATCAGAAGAATGGGACTTGTCAAAAAAAGTACTTCAGATGTCATTTAAACTGCAAAGCCACCCAGTGAACACTGAAGATCAGATTTTATGCTTCAGTTTGTGGCAAATCCATTCTGTAGTTTCATATAATACTGCTTTCTTCTCAAAAGCCAGACAAACTGATCCAATCTCTACAATATGATAAAACTTTATTCAGGCTCCATACGTGTATGTATAATATAAAGTTATATGTAGCATTATTATTTGATCTATAGTTAGAATGCACCAGCAATTGCGTTTTCCCAATCTGATAAACCTGACCACTAGTCTGATTTGTAAATAGCAATACTGACTCAAATTACTGAAGGATTGTCTGTCCTGCCAGCAAGTAACAGTTGGTGATGCAATTAACATTACAAAGGGTTATGCCATACTGAAAATGGACTATGAGTTCATGGCCTTACAAGTGTAATCACCTTTAACTTCTGAGGCAGTAATAAAACTAGTGCTATTGTTGGGGTAGGCTGAACAGACAGGGGTGTCCAAAAGCTTAAGGACTAGCTTAATTATCTTCCCTGACTTTAGTTAAAGGAGTGTTACACCTCTATGAGAGTGTTGTGTTCTCAGATATTTCTGCTGTGCTCCTCCAAGGAGATCATCCCCTTAACAGTGTACTTGACTTTGACAGATTTTTTGTGAGGTGAATCATAGAATGTTAAGGGCTGGAAGGGACCTTGAAAGATGATCCAGTCCAACCCCCCTGACAGAGCAGGGTCACCTACACTAGGTCACACAGGAACACATCCAGGAGGGTCTTGAACATCTTCAGAGAGGGAGACTCCACAACCCCCCTGGGCAGCCTGTTCCAGTGTCCGTCACCCTCACTGTGAAAAAATTTCTCCTTATGTTTCCGTGAAATGCTGTGACAGAACCAGGTCTTGTCAGTTATCCCTAGTTGTGCTTGGCAAGGTGACTGGCAGCTGAATGTGCAAGTTTAATAGTTTCTGAATTCAGACATAAAAGCCAGGTGACCTCTGATACCAGGACACTGTTCTGCTCTTCAGCTGGGCAAGTCTGGCAAAACAAGTTTTTCTTTCAGTTTAAGCACCTGTGTAAATCATGGGAAAGAAATGGACATTTTTCTGTAGATATTCATGTTGTTCCTCCATTTTGGGGGGATAAATATTTGTTACAAGAAAATGCCCATGTAGATACTGAAAGAGGTACTTGTTTTAAGCATCACAGTTTGAAAAGTATGGTGATGAAGTGACAATGGCTGTAAATTGTATGCATTACAGAATTTCCAGTAAATGGTGGTTGTTTTTCAGTCTGTCTGAGATTTAGTTATCTCTCTATGGGTGGAGTGTTGTATGTTGTGTTGCTGATGTTAGTCAAAGCTTGTTACGAGTTTCCTTGCTTCCTCCGGTTCCTAATTCACTGCCCATTCAGCTGCAGTAACCAAAACAATCTGTCTTCTACACCAATAATTGCCATTACAGCTTTCATTTACAAAAAGGAATAAAACAAAGAAAGTGGAGAAGGTATGCACTAGTGGAAAAATGACATCTGAGCAGAAGCCTTTCTCAAAGAATGATTTAAAACCCTGTTTACTAGAGCAGCTGTAGGCCAAGTTGCCATGGAAACAGAAAGAATTGAAATAATATTAGCAATAGCATATCTATTATGATATTGCATTAACAATGCTATAGTAAAGGGTCACTTGTGGTTTCATTTACAGGGCTCACTTTCTAATGATTTATCACCAATATTATAGGCTACAAATTAGATGCAGAAGGTTCAGTCTTGAATTGGCTTACAATAATACTGGGAGGAGAAAAACTATCAAATTTTCCTGTTGCTAGAAAAAAAAAATAATTATTTATTTAATCATAGGTCTAGGAGAGTTTCAATTTCTATTTTTTTTTTTCCAGATATAACAAGTTTTTAGTCTTTTCTTAGAGAGAAAGTAATGCTCAAGTCATAAAATAATTATCATCATATGGCATCCAAAAGTGCTGACTCTAGAGTTCAGTGCTGCTGAACTAGGAATAGATGTTTTGGGGAGAGATTATTTGCAAGAAGATCGGTTGGTTCTTGAGCTTGGCACCATACGTGTACCTCTTCCTGCATCGCTTCTGAGAAGTGATGAAAATGTGCTAAACAGTGTGGGTCCTGTTTGGGCAAACGGGGCTCGAATTCAGCTGTCTACCAGGTGAGTGAGGTGTCTGGGTGGTGGTAGAAGGAGAATTGTTCTGATGTGATTTTCAGAAGAATAATAAAAGAGGTTACCATGGTTTGCCCCTTTGGAGAGGTAGTAGTTTATCAAGATTATAAATGGTAAGGTTCTTCCTCTTATATCCCCTGAATGTAAATGCTTTTTCTTTTGGCAGCCAGTTCCTTACTAGATGTATGTTCTATCCCGGTGACTGACGGGCACCTCAGTCTGCACCCTTAGTCAACAGGCTCGGGTGCTGGGCTTGGCTGTGATTTGTCTGGGCTGGTCCCCTCAACCAACCAGTGACCCCCCCCGGTGTGCCCTCGATGGGTCTAAATGGGGTCCTGCCCAAGTGCCAGGTGAGCTGGCTCTCGCCAGAGCAGGGGGCCCAGCAGCCAGACTCCCCCGGACCCTCTGCCTGAGGGTTGTGCTGGGGATCAGGGGGGTCTCCGTGGAGCGAGTGAGCCTCGCATCCCTTGGGCGAGTGATAGCTGGGTGCTGTGGGGTGGGGGGTGTCCCTCGATCGGTGAGTGTCTGCCTGCTGTGGTTCGCCTTCTCTCACGGTGTAGGAATTCGCTGCGCAGCGGTTCCTTCCCAACAGGCAGCCGGGCTGCGTGCGCTCGGAAGGAGCGCTGGGCAACTTTGGTTGCAGTCAACACCCATTTTGGATAGTGGCTGCTGTCTTTTTCGTGGGTGCCTCCACGGCAGCACTACTCGTCACAAAAAGGCAAAAAGGAAATTGAAGATTGATTGGCGTCATTAAGCAGTTCTTGACCCTTTAAAAAAAAATGTGGGCTGAAGCATTGATTTGGGTGCTGTCAAGACACAGACAGAAATCTCTAGATGCCAAAGTTTGAATTGCCAAAAGGTTTAGTGTAAATGCTGTGTTTAATTTGACTGGTTTTGCAGAAATTTACCTGATCAATCCATGTGTCAAATAACCTGTTGTACTCACGTCTCCAAGATACGTACAAATAAGCTTAACAGAATAAGCTAAATTATATCCTTTATAAATGCAGGAGAGATACTCAAGAAGGTTTTTCTGCTTCTGTCAGAAAAATCTGGCTCATGAGATGTAGAGAACTTTCCAAAAGCCATGTGATGGTAATGACTGCATTAGAATGCCTGCACAGCGCTTTGCCTGTTAGAAAAGCTGTAAAAACATTAACTAATCCACAAAGCACATTTAGTGTTGCAGATGTACCCTCTGCTGGGAGGAAAGCATATGTGTGTATGAGTATGGGGGGGGGGATCTATTAAAGGAGGCTTTATTTAGACATTTTGAGCTTTATTGCACTTCTTTGACTGTATTTTTATAATTTCATAGCAGATTATTTTTTTTTTCTAGGATTCTGTTAATCAAATTATAGATTGGTTGTAAACAGAACCAAGACAATTGAATTTTCTGTGTTCAAAAAAAAGGTATACACATTTCTCAAACATCAAAGTGAGTCTGAGAACTCTAGAATTATTTGAAAGCAAGGTAGTCAGCAATGTGCTTCTCTGTCTGGAATTAGGTTGTTTATTATTCACAGACTCGAATCTCAATCTTTCTGGTGCACATAAGCTTGTGCACGTTTTAAATGTGGCTTTCACTTTGCTACTCTGTTGCTAGATAGTGGATTCAGGGTTAGGTGATCTTTATCAGCATTGTCAAGTGCTGATCCCTATCTAGGGTTGGCTCGAACAGGGTTTATCAGGATGCTTTGGCAGTGGCATAAAGTCAGCTGAATTGTAAATGCTTAGGGCACCTGATACCTCAGAGCTCTCTAGGAGCTGCTTGTGCAGCCAGCATGAGTGTTCCAAGTGGGTGTGTGCACACACTTGGATGTTTGTGTAAGTGCAGGAGTTAAAGATGACACTGATGGGGCTGTTGAGGAGGCTGACAAACGAGGCCAGTTTCACTGGAGTGCTGGTACTGGTGCTGGTCCCTCCTGTCGCTCTCACTGCGGCTGGGGGCCAAGCTCCTGCACTCTCGGGTATTGTAAACTGCAACCCAAGTGTGGTACTTCATCCTTCCTCATCTTTACTCCGTCATCCTTGGTGGTTTTGTGGTTTTCAGCTTTCTCCCCAAAAGGAAAGGGAGGGGACCTCATCTGCTTCTCCTAGAGGTCATCTTACTTTTCAGACCAGGGCTAGTTCTATCACACACCTTTTGTGCCTATTTCACCACCTTTGTTGTTGTCTTACTGGTTTGTTTTTTGTGTGCAAGCATGCCGCCGTTCTCCGAGTCTCTGGAGTCTCACGTTCCGTGTGTGCCCGTGCTTAGCAGTGCTACAGAATAGTAGTGCCTTGTTACCAGTTACACCTGATCGGGGACGCTGCTGTGTTACAGAAACACTGGCTGTTGCTCCTCCATTCCAGCATGCATCCAGTGTCTGGGTTCAAGGCAAGCAAATGCTGAGTGTGGCTTTGGTTGCTCGTGGGAAGGTGAACCCCCCGGTGGTCTCCTAGGGCAGGTTACACCATTGCCCTGTGATCAGTGCTGCCAAGCTGTGGCTTCCAGCTGCACGTTTTGCTCACCAGCGCTGCAGTGTTTGGACTCAACCCCAGCAAATGTATCCGAGGCCAGCTGGCAGCATCTCCAGCTGCTGTGCAGCAAGGGAAGCACTTGCAGCTGGGCGGTGGGAGGTGGGTTAGGGCTCTCTGGGTGTCAAAGTACACTGGTTTAATACACGCTTCCCTTACGCAGCCAAAAGCATGCATGCAAAAAATATTTTGAAGAATAATATGATGGATCTGAGCTCTATAGTTAGACAGTTCCCTTCACTGATAATCTTCTGTCTTTGGTTCTTAAGGGCACGTTAATTTATAATAAAAATGGATTTCCACACATTGGATACAAAAAATGTTCTTACCAAATGTTACAATTTTTTTTTTTTCCTTTCTCAAGTCTCTTAGTTTATTCGAGTAGGAAATAATATGCTATTTGGGTGGTGCTATTCAGGAAATAAAGAATGCTTTTAAGCTGCTCTTGGTATATGAAAGGCATCCATAAGCTTTATATTCGATAGAGAGATTTTTAGGCTGCTGGCAGGGATACTGTGTTTTTCAAGGATTTTCTGTTTGCTGGGTTTTGTGTACTTTCATTTTCCCTTTGAAGTGTGTGGGAGAGTGCAGAAGGGGAAGTACTTCGTTTTGTCCATGAATTATTCAGATATGGTGCTAGGAGTTAACTTTACTTTAAATAGCTCAAGGTCTTTCATTTTTCTTAAGTATATCTCGCTCTTCATTCTTATGCTGATTGTATGCCATGCTCCTTTGTTGAAAACAATTTTAATGAAGTACCATCTTTTGGCAATCTCTAGAAATAATTTCAGACTTAAAATAAGTATTTAATCCTGATCTTTTCAGCATCAGATATGCAGTGACCCTGAGTAGATACAGGTGAAGTGTCGTACATATGACTTTACAAAAGAATCAAATTATTTTCACCAGTGTGTGCTTTCTATGTGCTCTTGAAAAAGCATTGATCTCAAATAGCTCCACACATATTTCTACAGTGAAGGAATAAAGGAATCTAGAATATAAAATACTAACATACTGTTACACATGCAATACTAAGCTGCTTTTCTCTGGGAGGAATTAATAAACCACATTCAGTCGATCATTGGGGAGACATGAACACTAAATCCTTACAAATTGCAACCCATTAAAATACAAAAACTTGTATTCAGAAAATAGTGAAGAACAGAGTAAAAAAGAGTAGAAAACAGAATCTGAAGAAATAATTACCTAGAAGGATTAAGTAAGTTTAAGTTCTGACTGTGAATAAGAATGAAATCTATTATGGGGAGGGGAAATACTTCAAAGAATTAGAAGGAACATAAAGATATGGTTGGAACTGAAGTCAGGGAGAGCTTTTGCTGGTCTAATGCTTTCTGTACAACGGGTTGCTATACAGAGATCTCAATACCTTGGGATGATCACTTGTCCTCTTTCATACTGAATTCTTGTGTTAGGAGTTATATTAGTATTGGGAAACTGAGGTATATGGGGTGCCAGCATCACATACAGGATCTACTGACTATTTTTGCTTGTGAATGAAGTGAAGAATTAAGCCTGTTGCAGTTTCTCTTGCAGATTTACAAACAAAATGGCAGCTGGAGAATGCATGAATTACCTCTGATTAAGTGTTGGTGACTGGAGAAACCATCATTTTACCATGGTTTTACCAGGTCAAAAGCAATGACCACAAAATAAGCTATACATGGGAATAAAGCAGAGAATGAATCTCTCTTTTAATACATGGGCTACAGCAACTTTAGGTGGGCAGGGCTAGTGAAAAGTTGCCTTATCTTGTTTTCCAAATTTGCCTGTGGTGAGCCCAGGAACAGGGAACACAACAGAAGTGATCTGTCCTTCTGTGGGTTGCCTTCTCCCTGCTGCTGTTTCTCCCTGGATGGCAGAGGAGAGGCTTCCTTCAGCCGTGGCTCTGTTCTCCATCTGTAGCGCGTCTCTTCTGACACTGGTTGTCATTCCTGCGTCGGGCTGCAGGCTCCGGTTGCCCAGGAAGGGGTTCACGAAGGCTGAGCTGAACACTGTTTCATGACCCCGGACGAAGCCTGAATAGTGCTATTGATGTACTTGGGAGTTTTTGGAGCAAAAATGTTTACCTTGGACCTAACTAGTCATTTTATCTTGAGAAGCTAATCCTGTAAGGAAAAGCATAGGGTGAAAAGCTACTATTTTACTTGCTTCTGATTGTAGCACCCTCATCACCCCTTTAGGGCTTTCCAGAGGATGCATTGTGTAAACCTGCCTTGCCTGTCTGGGCTAGAAACTTGGCAAACAAAATGATCACAGAAAGGGAATGGGGACCTAAGCAGCTGCACTTTACACTCGGGCTTTCATCTCTGTCTGTGGAAGTCTTTACCACCCACCTTAATAGTAAAAAAATCATCAGTTGCTTATTTGTGTCTGATTTGATGTTTAGACTATTTGTCTATTTGAGGTTTAGACTATTTATTGTCTCTTTGTCCCTTGGATAAATAGAACAGTAAATCTCTCTTCAGAGTGTACTGGTAAGGCCACACAGTGCTTAGAATTCCAGATTTAATGAAAAACAAGTACAGATACTTGTATGTTGTGCTAAAAATAACATTTTGATATCTCATAAAAAGTTCTGATTAAACCTGGAAAGACACAAAACCATCATTGAACAGTATGAAGAAAAATAGACTTATATAGATGGTATTACTTGTACTTCTTGCTTGTTAGTTGTTCATAAAATTTCTCACTGGTTCCGTGTCACAAATTTTCTGTAGCTTCTATTTAAATGCATTTCCCATATCTGATTGTTTGTTATTTTGTGCAGTTTGGTTAATGCATCTGTCTAAGTGATTTTTGTTCCTTTTTTTATATATATTAGGATGTTTTGAATAACTTGGGTTCCTGTGAGTTGGATGAAGATGACCTAATGCTTGACTTGGAGTTCCTAGAAGAACAACATCACCATCGTTCTGGTAAGTCAGATAAACACTAAATAACTTGAGTCAATTTTTACAATTCTATAAATATAAAGTAAATGTATTCAGTCCAATTAGTTGGAAGTTCAAAAGTAATTTTCTTGGAAAGGGAAGAGCACTATGCGTTTTGTAGTGTTATTTCTAAATGCATATAAATCTGTCATATAACTGGAAAACAATCTTTACGCTGCTTTTGGACTTTGTATGGTCAGTTATGATACTTTTACAGGTTCAGAAGAATTCCAGCACCAAGGGCAGAGTTGTTTGTATTTCTAGGTACTTAAAATGACTGCAGCCTACCCCATGCAGGTACCAAAAAGACTATTGCTGCTATAGTTGGGATCCCATTTTGTGTGTGGTGGAATGATGTGCTTCAAATAGAGAGCTTGACTTGAGAGGAGTGAAACTTGACCCTGTTGCTCCTGGTTGATTAAGGCACCATTGATTAACAGCAGTAACCAAGCTCAGCTCGTGAGGAGTTTACAAAGATTTTACACAAGGATTATGCAGTAAATGCTTGGTAATGCAGTGGGAAATCCTGCATTTCTTTGGCTGTGACGTGGGACACTAAAGCCTCGTCCATGAGCAGAAGCTCTGCTAACTCCATGGGATTCAGAGAGGCTTGCATTGCACATGCAATGCACTGCTATGGCAGTGATGTGCATTTAGCAGGAGTAATTCTCACCCTCTGTCTTATCTGCTGTTTTTTGGACCCCTCTTTCTCCGTCTACCCACGGAGGTACCTGAGGTGCCCAGTTAAGCATACTCGTGCTGAAGTGGGGTTTGAGAAATGTGCCCATGGCTGTGTGCCTTCTTCAGTTCTGGTATCTCCTTTGATGCTAATTTAGTAATAGTTGCAGATAAACTGCTTGAATTATCTTCCTGTTTCAAAAGTGTTCTGTCTATGATAATTCTGTGATTAGATCTGAATTATCGTTCGGTGTGATCATAGCTCCCTAAGTTACTGGGAGCTAGGATGCAATAAATTCTAACCTTTCTAACCAGTACTGAGAAGTGCTGTTACCTGGTTACAGAAAGTTTCTTCACTAATGAATTAAAGTGGGTCAAGAAGCTTTAAAACCAAACATTACATTTTATAAGGTATCATGGTGTTTAGACTTATTCATTCTCTGGACCTGTAGGAAACAAATTAGCTGACATAACCATTTTCCATAAATAAACTTCCCTAGCATGTTACACTTGGCCTCTTCTATGTTTTCCTCCTTTTTTGATCCTTATAAAGCACTGAGTTAACAGTGATGGAAAAGTTATGTCCAATATATTATTATAAAGATTTGTAGCAGCTTCTGGAACAGCTAAGATCATAATGGCTAAATGACATTATACTTGATAGAATAATAATTAAGATGGAGATGTGATATGACATGTAATATTTCTACTCTTGGCTCATTATCCAGAGCAAATGAGATGCTTTTAAAACAGAAAGATCTACTTTGCTCTTTGACGAATGGTGACCATTTCTACGCTGAGCAGTAATGTAGAGGCACACGGTGCAGTATACACATTGTCTTTAAACATAAAGGTGTTTATCATACTAATATTTTATCTTTTATTTATTTGGTGGTGGGTCTAGCTATAAAAAATACAGGATTTGATTAGTTGTCACTATTGGTTTTAAGTGATTCAGTAGGAAGAAAGTGTTGGAAGGGTAAGAGCCACAGTATAGTGGATGCAGTGTCACCAAATAAAGCTGATGTCTCTGTACTGGGTTACTAGATTATTTTCCATAGTATTTGCTAGTAGCCAGTTTGTTGGACTCTGTGTAAAGGCTTCTTTAAAGCTCTGTGCTTGGTAGTTTACCTATGGCTTGTTTCGCCAAAAATCATCCCAGATGTACAGATTTGTGTTGGTACAGGCTGTCCATCATGTATAATATTCTGCCCTGTGTTATGGCAGCAGTTTTGTAGCAATATTGGTTTAGGTTTCTAACAAGTTCTTTATGTTTTTCTGCAGAGAAACATCTTTATGTTCTCTCTCCAGAGACTTGTATATCTGACATTCACATGTGTATTGTGTTGAAGTCAGCTGGGAGTTAATGCATGTGCTTCTAGTTCAGTTATCAAAATGAAAGTCTTTGAGTATAAAAATATGATATGAAATGCTGCTTTTTGCATGATTCTCTTCTGGAAGTCAAAGTTATCAACACTACAGTGACAATATGGAGTATGATAAAAATTCTGTTGACGTTTAACGTACCGATGCTGATTACAGCATTTATTTGGTTAAGGCTATCAGTCCTAGAGCCACATTACAACTCACTTGCGCACCACTTTGGCACTTCATGAGGAATTCCATGGGGAATTATTATCGGGGGAATTGTTCCAGGAGAAGCTCCATCCAGTATTTTGACAAATACATTGAAACATGAAGTGATGTAATTGGAGAATAATTCAGTTCTTTTGTTCAGTAGTTTTAGAGGGGTAACAGGTAAGTTCCTGTTCTTCAAGAACCTACAGCAATCTCTAAAATCACAAAAAACACACGAGGGCTAACATCCTTGACTTGAATACCAGAAGCAACTGCTTGGTCAGGAGGCTGTATGCAGCAAGCTGTATCATCGAAACAGGACAGTTCTGAAGAGCAGTGCCATCACTAGTAAATACAGTTGACATGTTGGGTAATGGTGAATTGTGGAGGCATCTTGACTGCTATTAGCAGCTCTAGATTTTCAGAAACTCTTGTTATTTAAGGCCTGTTACAACATCATCTGCTTTTGGCTGCTGTGGTTGAAAAGAACAGTATTTGCTAGGGTGAGGATCTGAAGTTGACAATCTAATCCTAACTGAACAAAATAATCATATTGCATTGATCTCCCATAATTGTAGTGACCATTTATGAAGAGACAATAAGATACTACTGGAAGGATTTCTGGGAGAAATGGCTCCTGAGGAGTGAGTGTTAAAAGAGGAGCTAGGAGCCAGCTGGCAGGCAGAGACCCTGTTCCAGCAATGGAACGCTGTACTGCTTAGAGTATGGAGTTAGAGAGGAGGAACAGACAAAGGATCTGTTACCTCTTTCATTGTTTGAAATTCTTTGTATTTGTTTTGCCAGCCTATGTTTTACTTGTGTTCTTGTTCTGTCCTCTCAGCTTTTCCCTAATGAGCTGGTTGCCCTCCAGCAGCATCCTCATGAAATGGGGCTCCTGCAGAAACGCACTATGAGCCTGATGAGTACTAGAAAATGACAAAATGTCCCTAACTTTTTCTGTAACCATGCAATAAAAGATAAGGAGGTACCCACAAATCTCATGTAGATGCTTCTACTTTGAATATAGATTTCTGTGCTCTGCTGGTCTTAGCATGGCTTCAGAAGTCTGGAATTACCTCATTTCTGACCTTCTCTCCATAAGTCAGTTTGCTGAATTAATTTAATACTTTGCGTCTGTTTTAAAGGCTTTATTGTCAAGTTAAAGAATGTAAGACAGATATTTTATTATCCCACCTAGCACAATTGCTTTGAAATTTAATAAAATAATATTTATACAGTACTTGGTGAGTGGAGAGCCGTACTGCATACAAATGCTAGATATTAATCAACTTGATTCACTGCGATTTTTGCATACTGTTCTTAAGCTGGAGTGTTTAAAGCTAAGCATAATATGACATACATGATGAGCCTTGAGGGTGCTTTTTTATTACTCTAAGTAAATTAGACTTTTAAAATATGCTACAGCGTTGATTTCCTGTTGTAAAATAATGAAGTTAGTGGTTTCTGTAGCGGGAAGCCATTGCTGGTTTATAGAAAGTGACAGCATTAATTTAACCTCATTCATTTTCCTTTTCACTGGTGAAACGTGACTGACTTGATTCCAAGTATCGATTACTCAGATGTATAAGGAAGACCTTTATATTCAGTGATACAAGCAGTGGGGAGCTTACTCGAGAAATGCACATTAGTGTGGGTGAGTTGTGTGCTTGTGTTGTCCTGTAGCCGACTGAAAACCCAAATACTCTGTGTGGTTTGTGTTGGCGTTCAATCCTGACTGCAGTGAACAGGAGCCTTTCCCAGAAGCTCCCGGAGGCAGAGCTATCCAAGGTCTTCTGTAATCACTTAACTCTTTGCCACAGGTGTTCCAAAGCCAGTGCCCTGCATCTTGCTGCAGAGGTGTATGTTACGGAGCTGGGTTTGGTAGCAAGCGGTGTGGTGACCGCTCGTGGTGGTGAATGTCAAGCACACACATGTTGTCTGCGTAGGCTTCACGCTGCATCGTGACTTCACGCGTGCGATCCTGATTAGCGCTGTACCCACCCTGGCCTGCCACATCCATCATGTTGTCACTTCAGTGCTCGCTGAATAGTTTTGAATAATATAGCTCGCTATAATTTTTAGAAGAGATTTGTCTTTGGTCAGAGCTTTAAGTCATTTTGGTTTTAATGCCCCCAGACTTATCTGTAAAGCAGTGATCCAATCTACATGTAAAGCATAATTATGTCACCCAATGTATTTCAGAAGAGAAATTATTTTATTTTTCTTGTTGGCTGAAAAAGTATGAATTAAAAGTATGAAATAGGAGTGTATACTTCAACATCATCTAAATATTGTTCAGTTATAACAAAAACCGAAATATGAATGAAGAGAAGTGTATGTGACATGAGCCCCTGACTTTTGAACGTCTCTTATGTCTACTCAACATATTTTCATTTATTAATAGATGTTGAGAAAGAAGGGCCCGTTCATAGTGCAGCTTTGTGTTGGTGTAAGTGAAAGGAATAAGCACATGAAGTTCTGATGTAGTAGTATCACTCTTCCAGTGTAGCACTTATTTGTGCATACCTCATAAAAATAGAGAAATAATTACGAAATAGATGCTCTTTATGTTTCAAATGTAAAGCTGCAGTATGGTATCTGCGTAGCACTGTCAGGAAGGAGCAGGGGGAGGCACATCTTAGTCAAGTGGCTGGAAACTGTGGTCTCTAACCTTTGTCAGATGTTTGTATGAGGTAGCTTTCGTTTGGTGCACATTGGTGAGATCCAAAATACAGTGTGTTGGGCTGGAGTATAATAGCACAAAGGTTTGGGTTTTGTCATTAAAAATACAAACAAACTAATTTGACCGATTACTGCATGGGTTTTGCAAAGTTATGAGGCCAAGGTGAAAGTAGTGGTTTGTTTTTTGAGATGGATGTACAAACAGACCTATTTAAATGTCAAATTACAGTCATCCTACCAGGTTATGATCTTTTAGTAGCATAAGTACATTGGGCATTGGCAGCCTTACCAACAAAACCCCAGCGTCCTTGTTTTTTCAGAAAGTAAAAGTCGGGTATGTTTATTGTATTGCTTTTACATCCAGATAGACTGCACGTCTCACCCAGCCGAACTAAGGTGTTGGGTAATGACCCAGTGATATTAATTAAGTAGTTGCTGAGTTATTTTGAATGTGATGAACAAGCTGTGTGAAAATTCTGTGGTGGGTTTGGACCTCCTCCTGTGTCTATTAACTAAATCTACTAATTTTTTTTATTAATTTTTTAATGGAGGACTGAAGTACTAAGCTGAGATAAAAACACAAACACTAAAGACATTTCATGTTTGTTTGTTTTTTTTTCTAACCAGAAGTTGGAGAAATAACAAATGGTGTTAAAGAAAAATGCAGAAAAAATAAGTGCTGGTAGTGGGTCATTAACATAGGTAGTTACAAACTGTAAACCAGAAATAAATTTGCTTGCTTTTGAAATATGAAACATCTTCTAAATGTAATAAGAGAATAGAAGAATGTGCTGTATTTACCAATTGTACTGCTCGTTGTGGGAGGAAGCCCCTGAAATCCAGCCTCTCAGCTGTGGGGGGGACCTGGGGCTCATTGGAAGCAGAAGAGGTTGCTGGTAGCGTGAGGGACAGGGAGGTGGCAGGGTCCTTTGACTCCGGGCCCCTCCTCAGCCAGCCAGTGGCTCGTGCCAGTGCCTGTTCGCTGGGTATCTCCTTGTGTAAGGCACTGGCACTGGCACAGGAACTCAGAAGGTGCAAATATTGCTTGTTGGGTGGTTTTCTGAGCTCTGTAGCAAAGCAGACGTCCTGCTTCCAAGCAGAAGTAGTCTCTGAGAGTCTGACAGAGTGCCTGTGTAATATAATTGTGTTTGTCAGTGCAACAAAAGCAGATTTTTCAGTATTTTCAATTTACCTTTAAATAAAGAATAGGGAAAAAAAGATCCTAAGTGTATTTTTGTCAGACATCTGCTTAGAATCGGGGAAAAGATACTTAGGTAATTTGAATGCATTGCTTCATTCATGAATGTATTGTTGACAGCAAATTGCATTTCTGAGTTTAAAAGCAATGACATATTTTGATTTGTATTTGGAACTGGGCAGCCCACTCCATGAGCACATTTGAAAGCTTCACCATTCTCAAATGCCATTGTTAGAGATCTCTATGCTATAGATCAGGTTAAACTAGGGCAGTCTTCAGCTTGAAATGTGTAATAACATTTCAGTTTATATTTACAGGTTTTGAACAAAGTAAGGATGGTTATAGTAAAGTAACAGAGCCATGCCTCTGTGAAAAGGAAGGGTCACGCATTATGTAGCTCACAGGCATCTTCCATTGTCACTACAGACTTTGGGCAATAAGAGAGTGAAAGGGTAAGCAATACTCATAGTAGCCATAACGAAAAATTGATGTGTGACTTCACTACGTTAATTGCACCAGTATGTATATATTTATCCAAATAAGAAAAGTGGAAATTCATGTTAGTTTTTAATTTCCCAAGGGAAAAAGGCTCACTGGATAAATGTCTGCTATTTCTCCGTGATATTTGCATTGTGAAGGGAGAGCAGCACCAGCCAGGGCTGTGGCCAGCCTGACTCACATGCATCTGTCTTCCAGCATGGCTTTGAAGTGTGGAGAG
The DNA here is from genome assembly GCA_013399075.1 of Chloroceryle aenea. Taxonomy (NCBI): domain Eukaryota; kingdom Metazoa; phylum Chordata; class Aves; order Coraciiformes; family Cerylidae; genus Chloroceryle; species Chloroceryle aenea. The sequence continues at coordinate 293,497 of VWZY01007177.1, forward strand.
TTGCTTGCAACCAGTTTCTCCATAGCTAGAGGGATTTTTGTGTTTTCTGAATGACCTATTCTACTAAGCTATGCATTTTCCCCTGAAGCATTATTTAATAAATTTGACACAGTAATGGAGTCACTTAAGGTCTCCAGGGAAATAAAATAAAGCTTGTTGTCTTCTAAGCTCTTCTAACTATGATCTACAGCTTCTGAAAGAGTGATGGGCATGGAGGAGAGGATTTCTGCAGGCTTTGCAGTGAGAGAATAGGTTGTATTATCAAATGAAAAGAGCATATTTGTGCTAGACAAAAATAAGCATTACACAGTTGCAGCTGGGCATTTTATTAGGAGTCTTGAGGATTAAATTACTGAAAGTAAGGAGAAGAGGAAATAATGACTACAGAAGAAATTAGTATTAGACTGGAATGAAATAGCAGTCATAGGCTAAGGTAAAGTTAATCCCCTAGCACACTGGTCCATATTCTGGAGAAGCAGTACTGAAGTGAGAGTCCTGTTTCTGTTCTGTTTATGTAAATGAATGGTGTAATCTTCTTCCAATTTTAACTGGGAAAAAAAACCACGATCCAAAACTGCTGCCACTTTAATTTTATCAAAAAAATTCTTCTAGTGTATTTTATCTGAAAAGTTGAGTTGTAAATGAGCCTAGCTGATGAGCTGCAGGAGACATGTAACACTAGCTTCTACCTGTGCTTCCCTCACTATATGTTTAAAACGTGCCCGAGATACTATAGACAACTGGCCTGTGCTGTGTGTTCTCTGTGGATCAAGGAAAATAATTTCCTGAGAAAATGTGTATTTTTAGCTCTTTTTTTGATTTGAAAAAGGGTGAAGGAGTGATAGGTTCAAATGGTGGCCCTAAGTTAGTTTCCCTTCTGTCTGATAAATTATTATTTGTTAACAATATGTACTTTTAAATCCTATTCAGTTAAGTGGAGCAGTTAGAAGAGCAGCGTTCTAGAAATTCAGAGACATAACTTAAATACCAAGAGGCAAAAGAACACAATCCTGTGGATACTTTGGGTGAGATGCATTTATATGGTTATCATGGAGTAATTAGAATCAGTCTGTATCTCAGTTTCCTACTCTGTAATAATTACAGTGACATTTAGTTACAAATGTGTTGTGATGCTCAGCCATGATTTACTGAAAGAACTGGGACAGTAATTAAATTAGGCTTACCACCTTTGTTAATTCCTTTGATTTTATACGTACATCTTTAACAATATCTGCAGGCCGAAAATAAATGCAATAATAAACACTGTGACAATTCAAAGCATACTGTCCTATTTTAAGGAATTCTGCATTTTTAGATGGCTAAGTAGGGTGCCAAGTGCAGCTTGATCTGGACTACGTGTCTTGCTGAAATGGAAATGTGATGAGAACTTGAGAGGAGTTTGCAGTTTCTTTTCTCAGTTTTCTGTGGGCACAATCAAGAGATTTAAGGACGAAGAGGAGCAGTTATGAGATCACAGTTATTCTGTAGAACAGCCATAGTTCAGTTGATATAAAAGCAGCTGCATGTTCCATGCAACTCCTGCAGTGATCCTCCTGAGAGGTTAGACTGACACTGTGTATGTCTAGGAAGTGTGAGTTAGTGTTGGCTTTTGACATTTTGAAATATTTATCCCTAGGATCCTTGTAGCTCCACTCTGAGGAATATATCTGCCCACACAGGGTCTGCCTTGCTTGTGCATGGGACTTGCAGGAATTTCCTGGTTTTGGAGATTTTGAAGGGCATGGAAACATGCCTTTCTCTGTGTGTTTTACTACTGCTAACTCCTTCGAATCATGTTTCTGCTCTGTGATTTAGTTAATTGAGATCTGTCCTGTTGAGCTGTTAGTGAGTCAGTTCCTGAGCCTCTGCAGCTGAGGACTTAGCATTTTAAGACCAATCAAGATCAGTGGCAATTTACTTTGAAATGTAGTTCAGGAGATGATTTAAGAGCTGCCCAGACATTTTCCAGAATGGACAGAGCAATGGTGATGATCTTGCAAGCTATCCCAGGCGAGATGTTGGTGGTATTTACTCGAGTCCAGTTGGTTTGGTAAAATACCTAGGCAGAAGCTAAGTTCCTAGGACTTAAGACCTGTCTGAACTGCTGTCTTTGGTTAGTACTAACAGCAAGCGTTCCCTGTGTCTGGGTTGACATCCAGAGGTAACATCACTTTTTCTTTCTTACACTGTGTCTCATTGCCCTCAGAACATGAGTGCAGGCAGCTGCAAACTACACCTCTACACCTACTACCTCTACACCTAGTCCCTCTCTTTCCTCTTGTCTCCCCAGCACTGCCTAGGGCTGAAATCTGTATTACCTAATCTGAGCAATCTGCTTTTGAACCATCGAGAATGCTTCTGTGCTTGGTGGCCCATCAGCACCACTGCTTGTTCTGAGACCTATTTCAGATATTCTCATTCTCCTGCATGGGCTACAAAGGAGTCTGAAGAACTGATGAAGGTGTAGATGCCTGCTGACAGGAATCCTACTGTTTTTTGCCTTCTTGAAACAGATAGAAGGGCTCAAGCTGTGTTTTGCTTGCATTTGAGAAGGGCGGATGGCTGATAGGTTTTGTGGTAAAGCTGTAGTTGCATGTGTACAAATACATATCTTCAGAATCTCAGTTCTTATTTCTCTATTATTTGTCCTCCTGGTCACCATTACAGATGTGGTCTTGCAAAGCCTCTTGAAGTTGCTGGGAAGGTTTCCTTGATCCTGATTTTTCAGTGGCTTTTGTGTGTGCAGTTGATTAATCAAACTGTTGCTTATTTGTTTAATTAATTAAACCCAGTGGTGTTTGAAGGCTCAAAAAGCAATGGAGTAAACAATCTATAATTGACTGAAATGAGAATTCCATTTGGAGAACTGCTGGAGAATCAAGTTCACTATGTAATCTTAAAATGCAGCACACTTTTGTTGTTTATGTGTGCTGCTCCTGTTCATTATGCTGAAATTGAGCTGAAAATTGTTTTCTTTTGCTGCCATTAATTTTAATTTTTAAATTCAAAGCAAATTAAGTTGCTAACTTCAATAGCTACAGAGATGACTTCCTGTGAGATAAACTCAATCTCCAGCTATGCCTAACAAGCCTCATTTTACTGTTGTTTTTTTTTTCCTTTTCACCTGCAGTGAAAGCCAATGTATTTGAAAAAGAATTTGTCATGATTGCTCCGGCCAGCGTAAACTGCCCATTGGCAGCAGTAGGCAAATAACCCTGAAGCCTACTGTTGAAACTTTACATGCCAGCTTTACCTCTTTGGAGCTTTTAGATCACCTGGTAGGTTTGGATAACACAGAAGTTACAGATGGAAAGAGCTAATTACTTCATCTGGCATGTTCCTTTTTGTTTGTTTTTCTTGTTCCTTTCTCCTGCCAGGTTGTTTCCTATGGTGTGTTTCCTATCAGCTTTCCATTACTTCGTTTATGAGTCTGCAGCCAGTTGCCTTCAGAGTTTTCCACATTTCAGCTTTTTCCTTATTTTGATTTGTATCTAGCATTCATAGATCTGAGTGATGCCTGAAGTGATGCAGAGGAAAAATAGATGGTGAGATGAGTGAACAGATGTGCCTAGAGTTCCACTGGGGCGTTTCTTACCTCTGTGACCCTGATTCTTAATAAAATCATATATTTTTTTTATGACTCTCCCAGTCTAATAAATTAAACATTCTTTTTTTTTAATGCAGTAAATGTTATTATTTAAACTGTTCTTTATGTGATGTAAAAGAAGAGATGATCTTGAAACTGCCATATTAGTAACCAACTGATAGTTTAAACCTCATTGCCATGCAGATTTAGTTCAGTTTCTTCATATGTACAGAGCTATAGATACAAGCAATTATCACACTGTTATTTGTTTTCTTTCATGACTTTCATGAAGCACTATGTTTCCTTCACTGTAGTAAGGAAAATGTCCAGGTAAATAACCATCAGTAACTTATTCAGAAAGTTACTGATTATTCAGTTGATTCAGTTCAGTACTGATTATTAAATTATTCAGTAAGTTAGCTTCTGTTGGATGTTCCGATTGTGATCTGGTCACTTTAATACAAAACCAAATGTCCAGACTTCAACAATTTTGTTTAATCTTTTACTTCATTAGTGGAGGAAAGCGTATAAAAAGGAGGAAGTTGAACTATTTTTCTGTTCTTGGTCTTAATCAACAGGTTTTTCAATCAACAGAGCTGCAAGCTGCTCTGATTTTTATTAGCAATGATTCATTAGCCTACAAAGAAACCCAGAGACTACATGGAACATTCTGATGTTGCCATGCGGGAAAGGGAAAAGGTTCTATAAAAAATGGAGCATATTTGCTCTAGAATCATTTAGAGAATAAATGCGGGGCCTTGTGAGACTCTTCCATAGGTGGTCTTGCCGAGATGGTGCTTTTGGTGAATGCATCCACCAGTCCACAGAACAATACGGATATTCCTATGGCTTTGGGGCTGGTTTAGTTTGAATGGAACTCTCAAACAAGGTGAATGGTTTGGCTTTCATCAGTTGAATGTGCACGTAAACTTTCTTAGCTTAGTCTTTGCTTTTCTGCGTTTGACATTCCATGAATGCGTACTCGGTACCTAAACAGAAACTTGAATAGTACCAATTTTAGTAGTTTGGTTTTGGTGCTCTTGTTGCTCTCAAAAGATTACTTGTTCTTCTCAGCCTTACTGTCATGAACTGGAGTGTATTTCCCAAAGTGTTCTGTGTTTACATGGGAAATAAATAACAGAACTCAGCTGACCATCTGAGGATTGGAGAAAAGCTTAGACTCCTGTGCATGCCATCAAGGTGCAGATCCTGGAAGAATATTGAAGGTGAGAAATGTCAGCACTCTTCCAGGGCTGAAGGTGAAAAAGAATAGTTCAGCAGTGTAAATTCCTCACCTTTCCAATGTCTGTTAGGTTCACACATTCATCAGCTTGTTCGCTCAGGACTGCCTTAGTCAATGCATGTTTGGCTTAGGAGCCTCTTTGTGGTAGAAATCATAACTTTGATTTATTTGCCACAATCCTTAGCATCTGCTTTGTGGCATCAGCTGCTCTGGATGAATACTACTGCTATGAAATAATAAAAGAATTCGTAATATTCTGAAATAAGAAATAATTCTCACTAGTTTTCATATGTCTGTTTTTATAATCTTTACGAGAGAATTTAGATGCAGCTGAAGGATTTGCATTAACTACTGGGGAATGAAAAAGCTAAATCCTGGGAACACAGTGAAGGAACATTCCTTCCAGGAGATCCAGAGCGAGCAAGTTGTGTCTATTAACTGCTTATGTGAAGTATTCGTGCAAGACAGAAATTCTATCCAAGGCTTTATCTTATTGCTTGTATGAGAAGTTGTACCAGCTGAAGTATGTTGGTTTAGAAACTGGTGGAGCATAACTGCTGTCATACATGGACAACTTTTACCTTGGTTTAACAGTGCCTCTCTGTGTAAGGCACTCTGACAGTCTGAAAATCCCAGAGAAGCTGGAAGAGGAGTCATACAGCTCTAATGTAAATAGTGTTACAATAACATTCAGTAGTTGAAGTATTTGATAAGATTCCCAGAGGCTTTAAGGGAAGAGCTCTGGGCGTATGTGGTCAGCTGCAGGTAGCTAGGTCTGTCCCATGTGTATCCATGCGGTGTGTCTAATATATCTTGTTACGGTGCCTCCAATGGGAAGGGTGACTATAGAGGGCGTAAGCGTAATTGAGAGGAGGAAGAATGTCTCTGAACACTTTCATCTATGACAGTGTCTGTCAGAAAATGTGAAAGACTATTCCTGTGGTACTTAATTAAGCCTTGAGTCTTTGTAAGAAAACATCAAACAATGAATGATTAAAATTAACTGCGTGTCCTTTGTGTGGTGATTTATATACATAATTAATGCTGTAGCATTTTAAGGTGCGAGCTGTCCTTTACAGAGCTGGGTAATAAATGGTGGCTTTGGAGGGTGTTACTTAAAATTTAAATGAACGTTAGTCCAAAAAACCTCTTAGTGCTAAGAGGATAACTGGAAGCAAGGGTGAGCAGCCCTCCAACTTGATGTGTCCATGAAGAGACGTCATTCTTGCATGGGGGCTCTGCTATTGTACATACCTGCTTCAGCTAGGTAGGCTATTTCTGTTTCTACTGCAAACTGCTTGTGTTCCCAAGCTTCCAGCAGGGCCGGTTAAACAGTCATGTTAAACTATGTATGTGAGATATTAGCATTTAACATGAGTTACCCTGATTTTCCCCAGCTAAGGGTCTGTGTCCTGGCTTTTGAAGGCATTTTGTGCTTTGCATTGCAAGACCTAACTGACCACAGAACACAAGCCGTATTTTTTAAAGATACTTGGTTACTTTTGGGTCTTCCTTGGACTTTCGGTGAGATACAGCTTCCCAGGAGGCTGATGGACTGTTGAAATCAGAGGAAAGTCCACAGTCTGAAAAGAGCTAGGTGTTTTGTCTCGTAGTTGTTAAATCTACTAAGCTTGGTTCAGTTAAGCCCTACAGCCTAAGCGAGGCAGAGTGCACATCTCTGTTAAAATCTTCAGCCTTAGCTTTGTCTTTCACACTGTGGAGAAATAGAAGGCTGGAATTCAGAAAACACGTGCACCATGTGCTGGTGAGCCTGCTGGAGTTCTGCTGTATCAGCCGTGGATTCAGGAGTGATGACCATTTTCTGTTATGTCTTGCCTCTATCTGCACTCCTCTTTTGTCTGAAAAAGGTTATTTCAAGGTTCCCTGGAAGTGTACTTTCAGTTTAACTGTGATATCTTGTATGCATAGCTACTTTTAAAAATCCTTAGAGCTTAAAATAGTCTTTGAAAACAGCTTTTTACTTAATAAGGGAATATGCTTTTTGATCCTGCAAATAAACGAGTTTCAGCCACAAGCATGGATTGGAAATATGAGGACATGTTATGGAAAGCTGTGATTCAGCGGCTATAAAGTGCTTGAACAGAATGAATGAATGAAGGAAAGCAGCAATTCAGTGGCTACAGAATGCTTGAAATGTGTGAATTAAAGCCACAAGGAAAAATTACTTTTGAAGTTTGCTTTGGTAGAAGTTGGGAATTTTTAATTGTTTTATTTCTTACTGTACCTACGATGGCAGTCTACCTCCATTTGGGATAATAAGGAGATAGATATATATATATAAAATTCAGTAAAGAGATGATAATTCGTTTCATAAAAATTGATTTGTAAGTATAGGGAATTCCTATATATAGACACTGTAATAAAAAGGGCAGAATAACATGGTAACCTGGGAATTTCTGTTCTGGATAAGAACTATGTCTGTTCTCATCCATTCTTCTGCCTTTACCTGAGAGACCTTAGCAAAAGAGATGAGCAACTCATCTTTTTTGGTAGAAAAGATAGTGCAGAACTTAATATATTTTCTTAATATATACTGTGCTCAAAACTTTTTTACTCAAAATGACAAAAAAGGCAACAGCATAAAAGGCCAAATTCGTCCCTTGTGTAGCTTTCTGTACCCGATGGTGTTCTGAAGCACTAGGGAAAACTTATGTGGATTGATTATCTCATGTATCACCAAATGTGGAGAAATTGTCTCCTATCCCTCTGTGCCCACCTCCCTCCAGCCCCTCGGTCAGACTGGCTGTTTGTATCTATCTGAGGCCAGCAAAGTCCAAAACATGTTGATGGGAAATGTTGTGGTCTTGAGATGTGACCCTGGACCACAAAGAATGTGTTGCAGGCAGAGTAATTCTGACTGTGTTTATTGGCTTATGTGTTAGTGAGTTTGATCTTTATCCACGGACATAATTATTTTAAAATATATGATACTGTTAATTCCAGCAGTAATTAGCAACCTGGTAACAGGGTAATTATGTTTATAGAGGCTGTGGCTTTTAACTAAATGTTTATGAGTATCCCTAAAAAGCCACACTAATGAAAATAAAATTAAAAAAAAAAAGTATTGCATTTAGAGCAACCACAGATTTAGTCCTATCACTGTAAAATCCATGCAAGTTACTGAGAATTTGGTTAATAATCCTTCTCTATCCAATACCTAATAAATGAAGGTTGATCAGATTCTTCTGCAAAGTGTGCCTCTGCCCCCGCTGCCATATATATATTAATATATATATATATATCAGGGTCACAGCCTTGCTTATGCCTTTGCTTGACCCTGTGGGATGTTTTGCAGTGCCAGGTCCCCATGGTACATGCACTCTGTATCGGGGAGGCAATGGTACGTAGCTGTAGCCCGCAAGATACTTAGACAAAAGATTAGAAGAGGAGTTAAAATGTAAGATGCGCTCATGTTTTTTCTCTCAGTGAGCCAAAATGCTCTTTGCCATTAGCAATGACTTTGCTGATCAGGTATTGGCCCTGACAGCTGTTTCTGAATTAACTGAATATTGGATGGATTTTAAAAGTACAAAGAAAATAAATGGCTAAAGTTTTTTTGGTGCTTTTAGAAACTTGTCTTAATGTTCAAGTAGAAAAGTAGTCTACAACACTGGGCAGACATGAGCATTTCTCTGCCCGCTTTTATCCGGCGTACACAGTGCAGCACACGCGTGTTCTCTGGGCTTTTATCCTCACTGATACTAGTAAGATTTTGCACTTGATTTGACTGGGAGCTGGGGCTTTCTGAAGTAACTGCCCACTCAAATGTGTGCCTTAAGACACAGTGTAAGCCACTGAAGTGGATTGCTTGTTTCTTCTTCACTGATTACTAGGTTCTTAAAAATGCGAAGTGCTGTGTTAATGTAAATTTTACAATGTCAAATTCTGTTGAAAATTCCTATCCTAATAGCATTACTAACTTATGTACATGACAAAGAATTCCTGCCAATTATATGCAAGGATAATTTCTATTATATTGGACTTCAGTGTTTTAACGTTGTTACAATAGGAACTGAACTGTGAAAATACATCTCGGGGGAAGGCACCCCCCCGTCAGAACGGTGGAATACCTGTTTAACAGCAGCACAGTAGTAGCTTGCTTGCAAATAGTCTGCAGTATGGCTTGTGCTTTAATTTTCTCTGTAGAAATATTTCTTAGATCTTGATTTCAGTTGATTTCAATCCCTGCCTTTTTTGTTTGGTTGGTGAAAAATCAGAAAATTTGTTTGAAACAGACACAGTCCTAAAAATTAAGAGCGGAGGTACCCTGTAACTGGGAGGGGAAGGGTCTTCAGTTTGGTGGGTAGAGAAGAGGCAGGGATTTCATGTCTCCTGCTACAGAAATAGTCTAAAAGGAAACAAATGGTCAAAGCTTCCCATCAGGACTGGTGTTCTGCAGCTTACCAGTTCACTCACTTGTAAAGCTGATGGCATGTGGGAGGGAGGGAGTGAGCCACCCGAATACACAATAAATGATTTTCTTCTTGTTGTTAAGTATTCTGAGCAACGAACAAAATATGCAGTAGATAAGCCTTTTCCCAAACAAGCTTGACAGCAGGGAGGTTTCTCATGTCCCTGTTTCTTCTTATCCCTTTAGGGGATCACATTAAGGAGAGGTTAACGGGGTTCTAAGTTTTCTGTTCAGCATGTTTGTTATTCTGAGATGTGTGGTTGCATCTGTGCTGTGCTATTAACAGTAGAGCCCAGTATTAGCCCTCACGTGACAGTGTGCACGCATGAATCCAGACTCCGTGTTCCATTTCAGCAAGTTCTTACTTTGAAAAAGCTTTCCTGTTCAATTTTTTAGGTAGTACTTATAAAAACTTACAGGTGCTTAAGCTATGGCATAGCTATTATTAACTATTAATTACTATTAAATGCTAATAGATGCTTAAACATCTTCCATATACTTCTGTAGCAGCTCTGTAAATTTTTGTTTCATGTTCATCATTAACAGTGAAAAGGTGGTGTTGATAAGCTTAAAATTCAGTCTGTTGTTGTCACCCAGACTCTGTCACCATGGAGACCTTAGAGGGCAGGGCTTTGCTGGCAAGGATCACAACAAAGTATGACCAACTTCAAATATTCAAAAAATAATCTGGATTTTAAGTGCTGGAATTTTTAAAATGCAGAAGAATTTGTATTTTGTCTTTGCCTTCCAGCTTCAGTCATATACTGAAGTCATATTTTCAGGCTTCACTCACAATCTCGGGTAAGCCTGTAAAGACAGGGAAGAGCTACACTGAGCCTTCACTCAAAGGCAGGCATATTGAGGCAGTTCAGGATTTGTATTTGCTCCGCAGGTGTCTCGGGAAGCAACGTTGGCTTAAAGTAAGAGTGGCCTGACATCATTAATACTGACAGAGCAGCTCTGGGAATTATTTGCTAGTTAGATTGAACAGTCTCTCTCTCAGCTGTCTCATCACTGACAGGTTGCAAAATGTTTAATGTACTACTTCATATTAAAAACACGTTTCAGCAACAAACCCGTTAGTAGATCTAAAAATCAAAATAGATGCTCAGTATTCAGAAGCAGCATCAGTATCCAGTTTTAATCTGTTGGTGTTTCATAGCATTTTTCATCTGTGAGTAGCAGTTCTGCATATAATCCTTGTTACCCACGCTGCTCGTACAGTCGTGCAGAGGCAGACAGGGAATGGCAGTCAAATGAAACCCTGGTCAAGTGTTTCATCCCAGGGAACTGCAGGTGCCTCATAACAGGATTTTATGTTTAATATTGTTGCAGTAGATGGTACCTCTGAAACCAAAGCTAATGAAGAGAAACTCAACATCCGAACGAAAGGAATCTGTGCTGAGTAGAAAACGTATTACCTGTTCTTAAATCTGAATGGGTGCTGGTGGCCTAAGTGCAGTCCCCTCAGCACGTTTTGTACGTGACATCTCACGTCTAAGTGGTGGTGGTTTATATATATTTATTGCAGAGCTATAACACTATATTTTGACTGAAACAGGAGTTACTCTTTCAAATGCAATGTTACTTTAGACAGCTTTTTTCCAGCTTTTTTTATGCTATCGAGTGTATAAAGCATCTAGCTGGTCCGGATGCCACCGAGGGATACAGATTAGCAATACAGGATAGTTATGAGAGGCGTTTTCAAGGAGGATGTTGTATTAGTATTTTTCCTTTAATTTTGTGATCTTTATACTTTGAATATTACCTTAGCTGTAGATCAAATGCAGTGCATAACATTCATATTTAAGACTTTATCAGAAGTGAAGTTTTGTTTTGATTAATACATATGATATTTAAAATATTGGGTAACTTCCAGATAATTCTTGTTTTTTTAAACTTGAGGGCTTTCAACAAATGTCAAGTGTTAATCTTAGACCTGCTCTTAAATTCCAATCAGCTAAGTGCGTAATTGTTCACTAGAGAGTGAAGTAAATTACCTTCTTATACACAGCACTTTAAAGAACCAGTCAGAAGGAGGTTCCAGAGTTGGTGGTCACGCACTCCAGAACGCATCTAAATGTGCTGCGTACCAAAGATCGCGTCAAACCCTTCCTCTGAAGAGATGAGGGTGACCTTTGTGCCCTGACGTCAGGAGTAGTTTGGAAGTTAGTGGGACTCCTTACAGTGAGTGCTAGGATTTAAATCGTGTTGTGGCGATGTTGGCTGCTGACATTTGGATGCAAAGGAGCTGTGCTGTAACATGCAGTAAGAGAGAATTATCCCTCTTCACGGTGGAGGTTACAGTTCTGCTACAACCTGGAATTTTGTGCGTGAATGGTGTTGGGGTGTGGTGTTCTTTAGGAGTCAGCTACATAAATATATAGTAAGGGGGATTATTGTCCCTTGGAAAGAAGAGGAACACTGATGGGTATAGCTGATTTTATATCAGGCTAGATTCCTGGGTATTCAGTATGTGAAGGATGTCTCCAGAGCCACTGGGGATTAGAAGAAAGTGGTTTATCTTCAGTTTCAGGTACCTCTAGATATCCGATCCATTTGCACTCCACTAACTTTCAAAAGGATCTGTTGTACTTGACTGGTTCCTCGAGTGCCTCTGGCATGACATCTGAAGTAAAGATGGAAGATTTCCCAAGGAGGGTGGAGTGTGGGGCTGTGACTGTTCTCGTTGTTTAAATAGTCATTAGGCCAGATTTTGCTGGATCCACAGATGCACAACCAGTCTGCCACATTCGCGAGCACTCTTCATCTGCTTTGGCAAATGGTGCAATTTGAGAATTGAGCTTTCATCTTTTGACTTCTGTTTAGCCATCAGAAATCCTAAGGCTGATGAATCCAAAGAAAGCTCCAGCTGAAAATGGCCATTTACTTTTTGTCTTTAGCTGGAGAGTTGTCCTGTGAAAATCAGTAACATCCTCCTCTTTCTGTTGTTTTAGAACATGACCACTTTGTCTCTGGAACAGGTTTTTGAGTTACCTTACTGCCAGCACCTGGCCTGGATTATCACCCGGCAGAGTGCATGAGAAGGAACATGTAGCTCTTTCCTGTCAGGGGAGACAAGACACAGAAAGATTCAGTGAAGGCTTCACATCATGCTTTGAATAAAACATCACCCCTCCCCTACAAAAACACGGCATTTCATCAAGTAAAACCAAGAATATTGATAACAGTGCCATTGCTCAGCATTTGCAGCTCTTGTACCAACAGTGTCGTGTCGCTTTCAGTGTAAAAAGTGCAGTAAATCTACCTGGCCACTAAATGGCACTCTCTGCTTTGAAGAGCCAAACCAGACCAAGGTGCTTAGAGGGATAGTATGCAAATCTGTATTTTCCTATTACCGAGTTTCCAAATCGTTGGTTGCCAGTAAAAGTGACTTATTTATCCATTCTTTGCTTTGCAGTTGTTATGAGTGGTAGCATCTGAGCAGGCCCTGATGAATCTGAAGAGGCTCGGGTTTGGGTTTTGCATTGGTTTGTAGCATTGTGTTCTGTGAGGACCTTCACACGTAGCATGAAATGAGAAACAACTGAATTTCTTTGCAAGTTAGGCTTCCATTTGATTCATCCTAGGAATTTGAATTACTCCTCATTGGTAAGTTTTCTGATAATGAGCTTAGAACCTGTCTAAAGCTGGCCTGGGTGGAGACCATTGAGCTCTGGCTGTTCTGCTTCCAGTACCAGTCTACCTGTGTGATGCTTCCTTGTCCTGTGGTGGGTTGCTCTGACGTTTTTCAGATGTATTTATGTATGTGTCAAACACACGGTCCGTTAAGAGACATATTCATGTTATTCTAAGTTATGACTACGCAAAGGAAATTTTTTTTTTAAGAAATTAAAACTGTGTCGTTTTAGATCTGATTTTCTGACACACGATTCCTCTTTCACCGTGCTGAGCTTTGTGAATCTGCAATGTAAATGTCAGTATCAGATCTGAAGATCACGGGAAAATTATTGAAATAACTTTCTTAAGGAAAACAGCCTCCAAACTATTTCTGTGCGTGGCAGTGTTAATTTACTTTCCAAGACCACTGGTGTAATTAAAACCACTGTTTACAGTTCAGGATAACTGAAGCATCTGTAACGCACATGTCGTGTGACCTTCAGTGACCAACTTTTGTGACTTCCACAGTTAGACAGGGGCCTAAATCCATAAAGTCTCATCTCCTAAATAGTGGATTATACTTTGTATAGTTATGCTTGTAATGAACTTTAAAATACATACCTAACACACAACTTTGAGAAAGCTATTGGTCTTAATTTTAAACCTAACAAAAAACAGCCAGACACCAATTTTATGTTAGTTTTGTTTGCATTCCACCCCTCCCACCAATAGTTTAATTTCTCTTAAAGCTCTAGTCTGACTTCTGTTGTACCTTTCTGCTTTCTGTGTGAGCGTGGGGACCAGGCTGCAGCTTTGGCCAGGAAAAGTCTCTAAGCACTCCAGACAGAGTAGAAAGAATAAGGTGGAGTTGACCTTCCCCAGTACATGTTTATTTTTATTATCTGAAGAGACTGATTTTGTTTGGGATGTGCTGTTGTTAGATTTATTAAATAGTACCAGGAAACTGATTTTATACAACTGTGACAATTTTAGCCCTAAGAAGAACAAAACACAACCTCAATACCAGTTCAGCCCATAGTGATCTTTAAGTTTCTCAAAGGAGATGTGCAATTATTTGGGTTATTAACTAAACAAGGTTCCAGAGTTGGGGAATTTTTAATCACTAAACAGTGACAAAAAAATGACAGCGAAACTCCCTCAAGGGCTGGTTGGTTGTTTTTAAAGAAAACAGGAAACCACCCACTTTAGGGCAAAGGTGTGAAATACATTGTTTGCATTTTATAATAAATATGGAAGATGTGTTCCCCGAGAAAAGAGAGGGAGGGCCTTTTTGTTACGGATCTTCCCATCGTGTCAACACCTGGTGTACATTTCTAATACGCGGTATACGATGAATGACTCGTGCGAAGGAAGGAATGAATTAGGAATAGCTATGACAACTGTGCTGCTGTTGGGACTGCTCCGTGGGTTTCTTGTCACCGAGGTTGACAAAGGCTGTCATTCTGTGACTGGGAAGACGTAGAGCTTTTCTGGCAGCCGTGCCTCGCGCTCCTGCTAGCGGGTGCCAGTATGGTTATAATAGAAAGCCAAAGAGCCTCGTACTCTTGCAAAACAAAAGTACCTCACATAATTTTCCTGGTGAGCTTCTGTCGTGAGAAACTGCAAGGAGAGCTGACGTGGTGATTTTATTTAATAATTTCTCTCGGGAAACTGCTTTTGGAGGTTTATCTGTGTATTAATAGTTTAAATTAATTTCTTGTGACTACAGCCATTCAATACAAGCAACAATAAATTAATCTTGCTTGCCTGTCAGTCTTTATTTCAGCAGGCCAACAATAATAATTGAAGCCAAGAGACTGTGCTCCTGAAAACACTTGCTATTGAGTTTTGACAGTTTTACTTGCAGTGAATGACAGTCGAGGATATTGTTGTTAGAGTAGTCATTCCTTCAGGGGCTTGTATTGTGCCTACAGAAATGCCCTGCAGGTCTTTTTATATTCCTTCTTTTAAGATGCCAGTGTCACAGTCACTCCTGTTTCCTTTTCTTGAAGGCATTACATAGCTTAAATAGAAACCCAAACATGATCAAAACCAGAACTAAAACTGTTATTCTCTTGGCTGAAAGGGAACTTGGAGGCAGCCAGCTCTTGTGGCTGGTGAAATCCCTGCTGACATGTCCTCCATGTCCTTTAGGAGGAGAGATGAGGGTTTCCCAGTTTGTGGAACCCTGTGGCTATTACCAAGGGGTGGCTTTATGCTTCCAGATGAAACTGGTACTTTTCAGTAATACCCTTTGCATTCTTGCTGGTAAAGCAGAGGTTTTCTATATTTTGTTTCCTTCCATCACCTGGGTCTGTGGTATTTTCCTTTTGTACTTCCCACTGAGAGCTCCTGCAGGCAGACTCGCGCTCTGTGGCTGTGTTGCCAAGTCGGGAGCACCGAGGGGCCCGAGAGCTCAGGCTGGTGTATGAGCCAAGAATGGCAGATGTGCAGCTGGCAGGGGAGGTCTGGGTGAGCCTCCTTTGCCCCATCAGCCTACCTGCAGCTTTTCTCTATGGTAAATTAATTTAACCTGTTACCTTCAAAGACGCGTTGTGAATAAACCAATGCACTTATTTGGACCATATGGTGATTACTGCCATACATGATAAAAAAAAAAGACTAAAAGTGTACACTTATTCGTTTGGAAATTCATACTGTTCAATTATGAAACTTCCTGAAGTTTGGCAGAATTAGACATGATTGTTTGGGCTCCAATCATTAGTCTTTCATCACAACCTTTCCTTCATTTATGGACATGGGTTTTATTTGTGTCCATGCCACAAAACAAATCACGGGCTACGCTGGCAATCACCCTGACTGACAGTGTTGCCAAAAGCTAAGGAAAGTTAGTTGTTGTTTTGAAAACCCTAATGTTAACACTAGAAAAATGATTTTTGATATTGTGAAGCAGTCCCTCTACCTACTGGATACAGACTGTACTTTTATGTTTAAAGACTGTCTTTTGAATCCCTGTGTAGGCTGCTTGGAACAATATTTGCTTTAAGTGGTTCACTGTGAACAAGAAACTATTTTAGAAGCAGCCTCAAGCATAAATAGACAGATATCCTTAGCATGTTTTAGGTGTACAGTAGTTACAGCTGAAAAACTAGCCTATTTAAGTTTCCCTGAAAGCAGTTGTAGTTTCTCCTGGTGTCACTGCAGTGATCTGTCATCGCAGGAACTGCAACAAGAAGTTCATGAAGAGATTAGCAGGGTGGCCAGAGCTCTGGAACAGGTGTTACCCAGGAACAAGTGCAGATTCTGCAGCCCATAAAAGAGATGACTGGCAAAGCATCCGTAAGAAGTCTGTAAAATCCAGAGTGGGAGGGGAAGGGAAAATGTTGTGTTGTCTTTTCCAATACTAAAGCTGAGGGAGTCAAATGAAACTAGCTGGTGGCACATTAAAGTGGGCTACTAGGAATGTTTTCTCACATAACCTATAGTTCAGCTTTGGAGCTCTGGATGCTTTGGAATTCTGGATGCTTTGGAATGTGGATGCTACAAGTTTGTGCAAGAATGGAAGGTAACTGACGAAGTTCATAAAAACCATGAGGGATTATTAAATACAGACACAATCCTTTTATGTAAGCAAGTCTGCAAGTCGTCGTAAGCTGGAAGAGGCTGCTTGGGAAGACTCTGTACAGCAGTGCAGGTGCCACCCTGTCCTCGAGAGAGAGACCAAACTACAGAGTTCCGTGAATACAGTGTCCGGGACAGAAAATGTGTGAGAAGTGGGCCACCAGTGCCATCGTTTTCTGGGTGATCACGTTAGCAGTTGGTGCTTCCATTGCTTACTATGTCCATAGGGTCCTTGGGTGATCAGGGCACAAATGCAAACAGCAGCACTTTGTTAAGCATTATGTGCTGCTTCTTGCATTTTAATTTATTACACATAGAGTACAAGGCAGGAGACCCAAAGTTGACGTCTCTGTGCATTATTGCAGTACCTTGTGACAACAAACTGAGGATGAAAAACAAGGGCACGGGTAAGACCTACTGGTGTGTTAGAAGAATTCCCTGGTCCTGCTTCATGCTGCCTCATGTGCCCTTCACCGGGGGGTGCCAGTGTGGGTAGCGCAATGCAGATAATGCGTGTGCAGCCTTGGTGAGTACTGTACAGAGCTGGAAAATTCAAGAACCTGGTAAAGTCATTCATTTGCGTGTAATGGGCTGGAGTTGCTGCTATTACAAAATTTCTGATTGTGACTATGCTGTGTTTAAGAACTGGGCCTGTGGTTTTATTGCAGAATTACAACAAACCCTTTGGGGACTGTGGGTATGTAGTCCCATTCTAAGTATTCATTTGGCCAATATTGTGAAAATAGCTGGTTTTAAGGGACAAGAGGCCCTAGAATAACTGTGAAACTACTAATAAAATAGAGATCCATTTAATTTGCCTTTTTTTTCTCAAACACAATCATCAAGTCCAGAATCAAGCAGCAGGAAAATTAGGCACTTTTAAATTTTATTTTTTAAATTACTGGGGGTTTTTAGGTAGATGTGTAAAAATGGCCTTCCCGTGAAGTAGCTTGGCTTTTTGTGTTGCTTTCAGGAGATTGAAAGTTTCCTTGGGTTTAAGGTTTGGTAACAAAGCATTAAAAGATTTCATTGTGTTTCTGTGTCTGAGAAAGAGGGTACGGAACTGAAATCGTGTACTTGGTTGTGCTGAAGTGTTTCATGCAGGTTATATTTGGGATTGATGAAGAGACAGGTCTGAAGTGGCTCTTCTCTGAGCCCACTNCTGGGTTTGCCAGAGAGGAACTGGGAGCAGCCTGGCAGCACCTGTGGGGCCACGGGGATGAGGTCTCGCAGCCGGCTGTCCGCAGGTGGGCGATGATGTTCCGTGCAGCAGCAAAGACGGAACCGTTGATGGCTGCTCATTATTGAG
This sequence comes from Chloroceryle aenea, assembly GCA_013399075.1. Lineage (NCBI taxonomy): Eukaryota > Metazoa > Chordata > Aves > Coraciiformes > Cerylidae > Chloroceryle > Chloroceryle aenea. The sequence continues at coordinate 311,270 of VWZY01007177.1, forward strand.
GCACCTGAGAAGCAGCGGGGGAGAGCTGGGGCTTCTCCCTCCGCGGCGCAGGGCCGCTAGCCCAGCTGCAGGGCATCTGCACTAATGCAGGCCGCGGGCG